>JACEFZ010012086.1:0-11448 GCA_014155875.1 Cepaea nemoralis
GTGGGGCGTGTCGGGGGTAGGTGGGGGTGTGTGTGTGTGTGGGTGGGGTGATGTATGGATAGGTGGGAGATGGGTCTCATAACATGGTAATTAGCCTTGTTTATGTTTACAACATTCATTTCACAATGTTTATCTTTCTTCCTATGTAAATGTATATTGCTCTTGATGAACGAAAGACGAGTGATTGGAAGGGCCGAATGTAAGACGGGTCTGCGCGCCCTATTTGTGACCCTAATAAAGTTGAAGTTGATTTGATTTGCCACAGAGTGAGGCAAGCAGCTTAAACACTTTGCCATGGAGTGAGGCAAGCATCTTAGACACTTTGCCATGGAGTGAGTCAAGCATCTTAGACACTTTGCCATGGAGTGAGGCAAGCATCTTAAACATTTTGCCACAGAGTGAGGCAAGCAGCTTAAACATTTTGCCACAGAGTGAGGCAAGCAGCTTAAACATTTGCCATGGAGTGAGGCAAGTATAACAAAGCTGACTCAGAAAGGACTAACTAACTCAGTTGGTTCTTTATAGATGGCGTTTTATTGCATTTTGATGACCACTACAAGAATCTTGTTACAATTCCAAAATCAGGGTACTTCTTTCTCTGGCCGTAGATGTTTACTGACTGCCCTAACAACAAACTACGTCACGACTTGAGCATCTCTCTCCTCATCCCATCCTGATGCTCAAGCGTGCTGTAGCTTTGCACACCTAATACTAATAATACCCTCATTCTGCTACACCTCCCTATGTTTTAAAAAGACTTTTTCCTTTCAAAAGTCTTTACTCCTAATCCCTCTATTCTATACCCTCTCTTTCCTTACTTCCCACTATTCCTCTAATATGCCCCAAACCAACTCTATGTTAAGTAACTATTCTATTTCGTAACTCTTCTCCCTGTCATATAGTAAACCACTATGAACTTCTTCTTCGTTTCTGTCTCTTCATAACATAACACACATTAATTACATATCATCAATAACCTTTAAATCTCAACTTTATAACTTTATACAATACATCATAACACATATGGTTACCTTTCTGAAATAAACACTCCTTCTTCTCTTCATAAGCAATCCGCAAAAAATTTCAAACGCTGTACTCTTCTGATACCAACTCCCTATTGTCATTACCAACATTACTTACTAATTCTCTGCTTTCAATCAACGTGAGAACACTCACACATGATAGAAAGACAAGGAATCGGTGCGCACCGGAGATTCAAAGAAGTAGAACTCTTTCTCAAAAAAAAAAAAAAACCACACTTAGCTAAATCACACACACCTTTACCCCACTATGTCATTTGAGACTTTATGTAATAAAGTCTAAAACAATTATCTCTTCTACAGTACCACTTATTTATGGTAACAGTTTACGCTGCTATCTACAGCATCAAGTACCAACCACCAAAAATATTATTCACTCCCAAATGTCTATATATTACAGACAGTACACAATTAACAAGGTCCATCATCCCTCTAGACCTCTTCCAACTTTATACACATAACTAATCTTCTCTCATACCTCACTCAGAATTCTCTCTTAATTTCGCCGAAAATTTCAGCGACCCCCCTTATTATGGCCATATCTACTAAAACCTCTACTTGTGCCGTTATCAACAGCAACACCATACTCATGTCTGTGACTGCTTCCAATCAACATTATTCTATTATAGTCCATATATCACGGACCCTCAAAAACCCCATGTCATTATGTCTCCACAATGTTCATTTCTCATTGACACCCTTACAACCCTTTACTATTGTACTGCTATATAATCATTCTTCGGAGGTAAACATGGATTCAATTCATGTTTTGCTAATTGCCCGGCGTAGCACGTTACCCACTTCTACTTCTATAAGCCAGCAATCTCGTGTTTCTTATGAAAGTACACCATGGCTCTTCTGACCCCATGGAAACTATGTTCTAAACTTTCCCCTCATTTACCCCACTGCTATATACGTTATTCACTTTAATCTTTTCTTCCCCAATATGGCGTCCAATCCATATATCTTCAATTAATGCTCACTTAATTTCCCTATAACCATTTTACTTGTGTAGTAACCCCGTCACTTAAGTATGGCCTATGTTTCCACAACTTAATCTCCCAACGCTGATTATCACAGCAATCTTGTTAGTAGAATATACATAAACTTGTTATTCACAAGGAGAATGTGTCTCTCTTCTAGTCCACAGTAGTTTATTACTATTTTCTGAACGAAGGGTTCTACATAAAGCCCCATGTATTGTCTTTATTCTAGACAAAACCATGTAAATTAAACATAACTTAATTAATTACTATTTAACATACAAAACAGCGAAATAAAATCACAACAGGATATCATACCCCCCCCCCCCCCCCCAAGTTTTTCACATCATTTATGTTTCCCCTCATATCAATTAAAATAATACAAGATACATCCTAATCTATTGTTACCTAATACTACTGGTCTCTTTTACGGACCAATAGTTTGTACGCAAAAGTCTAAGAACACAATAATCCTATTCTAAAATCAAATAGTAACAATCATTTTACAGGACCAAATCAAGCACACAAACAAACATATTATATATGAGGCATTAAAATCTCAAATCCAACAAAAAACAACTGTCTTCTCGCTAAAGAGAAGGTTTTCAAAAAAATATAATTCACTTGGAATTAACTACGTAAAGTGACCCAGCAACCTTGGCCTCCTATACGAACCAATGTAACACATATCTATTCACACAAGTCATTCCATTATTTTTATACCCGAGAAAACACCACAACTCACTGCTAAGTATATATATCTGTTACCTACAGACCAATTCCTTACTTAAAACAATATCTGTTCTCTCAATAAAAAGTCATTAATTATAAATGACCGTCAATCATTGATTCTCTCCCCTCCCAATATTCTACCTTTTGCCAGACTAACTCCTAACACATCACAATATCTGTAATATCACCCTAACCAACCGCTGTAAACTGCAGCTCAAATCACTACACTTACTACTATTGTGGCGGCTATCCCAGCACACTACCACTCATTTCTCTACTAAAGGAAACCGTACTTCGACTACAACTACTTAATCATTATTACCGTTAACTACGGTATCTCCACCCTCCTACGTCCAACAAAACTTTGTCTATTTACTATAGACCTCTCACCAATACAACTAATTCTACTTTTAAGTTTCTTGTCTACCCGACGCAAGTAATATTTCATTCTCCTGCATCAGCACTTTCAACATCTCACCACAACTACTCTAAGCTATCCTCAAGTCTCTCCTAGCGTTCTTGCACCGCGATGATACTAGTCACACTTATTGGAATACGTTTTCCAACATTCATTTAACTAATCTTGTTTACCTCCGTATCTTTCACTCCTCTTCCTATTTATCGGGATTCTTACAGAACAGCAACCCACACCACATATAACTGACAACGGACCTCACTTTCCTCATTTCTCAGTATCAGGCATTCATGCTTCGACTTGTCTCTGACAACGATACTAAATCTGTTTTATGCAACGTCGTTCAAAATGTTAACTCTCTTTCTGTCAACCTGTCATACAACTTCCATAAATTCCGTCCAAGATCACACATTCCAAACAAAAGACATCACACCTTTCTAATCATGTTCTTTCTACCTCTCAATTTTCATATACTCAGTTACTCTATGCTCCACGTTTTATCAACATCACTTATCAGCTACTCTTCGCATATTCACACGGTATTCGTATTTTATGTTTGCTCAGACAGTGATACCCAATTTCGCTCTTATCTCACGACTACTCTCGCATCGCGACGAACACCTATTTATCTATACTTATACTCACGCACGTACTAAACGCCTCGTACATGCATGCGGTACTTATCACTTGTCATCATCCTATCCATTCTCGACGCACATATGTTTGACTTATTTCCACTTTTCTCAATCATTCACTCGTTTTCAAAGGTCAGAATCTATATATTATCTCTCGCAAACTATATCTCTTTTACACACTAACCAGCACTATCAACGATCTCTCAAAACAAACCTCATTCCGCTGAGCCACTAACCTCGTAAGTATCATTCTATACTTCTCCACACAACAAGTTTCTCAGATTTAATCAGCTCTTCTTTCTCCGCAAGCATGACGTAATTACTTCATCCCCCTCACCAAGAACTCGTATTTTTCAAGCATCAACTTCTACAGTCTTTTACTCTTAATACTCTCGCGCTCAACTAACTATTTTACACAGGATACTCAATTCCTCCTCAATCTATATCTCCTCATCAGACACTCTCAGTTCAGCTGTCAACAATACTATACTTACTTCTCAAACTACCAAGCGAAACTATCTCAGACGTCATGTCATAGCTCTGAGTCGAACCATCCACTCTAGTACGAGCATTCATACTTATTTTATCTCTCTCTCTACTAATTATGTGCTGAATCTACTCTACTTTAATCACTCCAGTTATACATCACTCAACGTGATTAACTCTCTGTATCTATCCATTCCGGACAAAGGACTATTTTCACCTTGTTTACTCTCCCTACATCGCAACTAAACACAAGATATCGTGTATTACGTATCCACGTAAAATATCATTTGCCGTAACTCTCTATCCTCAACAACACTTTTGTCTACCTTGTATCATATGATGCTACACCAAAAAAATTCATCTGCCTATTTTAGACAGCTCATATGTATTTGCTCAAACCTGCTCGTATCGGTTATTTAAATACAACCATGGTCTTACCGATTTCATGAGACTTCTAGCTTTTTCCAGCGAGGCTTCAGCTGTTTGCTATTTTTGTGTTCCACTTTCTACTAGGCAAACATCTTTCCTTTTGGAAGTATCTTTCTCTCTCTCTCTCTTGGTATTCGTCTCTTAGCCTTCCCTACTTTCCTGTCATATAAACTGGTATCTAGTTCTACAGAGTCACTATCCAAAACTCTGTCCGTCTGTCCACCAGCAAGCCCACCGTATGAGGAAACATCACGCTTCGAGTCAGGATCTGCTCGTAGTGCAATTCTCTCATTCTCCGAATCATCAGTATCTGTAGTTGTTTCAGCAGCGCAATATTTACTACAATATGCGGCGGTAGAGGTAGAAATATCTTCTCCATAACCTGAACTCTCACACCTAATATTTCTACACCATTTAGGTATTAAGTTAATGTCTATACCTGAGGAACTTGCCATAGCAGTACCTCTATTAACAATCATACTATTCCTTTCTCTAATACTTTTCCTCTTTGGTTTCTTTTCGTCTTTGGTTCTCGTCTGTTCATCTTTCCCAATTTCAACCGTGTCTCTCTTAGTCAAGTAAGTTGGTTTTGACTGAATTTCTATTAAGTCAGTTTGACTTCCCTTCATTACTTTGCTAGTCGGTTGTATCTGGACTTTTTTCTCTACTGTATCAACTTGTGTCTGCGTGTTTCCTTCTACCACCTCAATCACCTGTGTCTGAGTCTCTCTTTCTTGTCTGACACAAAAGACTGAAGATACCTCCTGACTACCCAAAATCTTATCTATGTTTCTTTCTCTGTTATTCAACTTTGCTACCGAATATCGCAGGTGTCTGATCTGAAACCAGTTCTCTCGCAAGGCTTTTGCGTTTTCACTCTTTGAAGGCCAAGACCACTGTTTCCTTTTCTGACCATTACTAATTCTTATATGTTTCTGTGTCTCTCTCTTATCTGCTTTCATATGTATATGGTTGACAACTTTAGAATTGTAACCACACCGGTTATCATTCCTATTGACGGGCTGCCATCTATTGGGCTTGTCTATACCATAATATCTCCTACCTGTCTCGTGCTCCGTTTGTTCAGGCGTCTGTCTCTTTATCAATTCTATCATATACGAAATTCTACCTACGTCCATTTTTAAGCCATCCATCAACTCTGTCACACGTCCTAACTTCCTATAAAAGACTTCCATAGTAGCTCACCACGCCTTTATGATATAACGCCTTGTTGTTTTCAATACGTAGGCAGCTTTCCCTATTACCGTTCCTACCCCCGTCAAACTTGTGCCAATGAATCTTGTTCCGTCATGCTGAAATATTTCTATATATAGCAATAAAATCAATTTCACATTTATAACTATCTAATTTAAAAATATGACCGTTGTTACTTCACACAGTAAGAATTGTTCCATCAGTCAATAGTACTTAAAATGATATTTAAGGTTTACAAATTACCCTAATCTCTGCTCCCGATCCAAGAAAGACAGATTCCTCTATGTTCGCCATCAGGTAGAATTCAAATGATAGGAGTCGGTGTTAGATGAAATGCTCCTCCAACCGATGACGCACTTCAGGGAGTTTCTTCTTCGGACGCCTCAGTAACTTCAGCCCCTGGTCGAGCCCCTACCAGACTTCTGGCTTCTTTTCACCCCGGATAGGTGTCACCGCCTCACCGTTAGGTATATTATTAGAGGGCTGCAACTCCAGCCCAGGGGAAGGAAGCGAGTTGCTCAGGACCCGAATAATCTAGAGCCTTCTCGAAAGACTGGTCAGCGAGTCCATAGTTCCGTGGACACTGATGTGGCCCGCCTAAAGCGGGGTCCACGAAGGAACTCGGACAGAGTTACCGCCCGTGTCGGATTGCGACACGCGGAGACCGGCAGAGGACAGACGGACTTGAGAGAGGCAACAAGGGCCTGCCTGAGAGGGACTCAATAGATATTCATATATATATATATATATATATATATATATATATATATATATATATATATATATATATATATATATATATATATATATACATATATACACATACATACATACATAGGCTAGATAGTGTGCTAGATTGTTGTATGATCAAACTCTGTGTTTGATGTTAACTATAAACTACCTGTGATATGTAATATGCGCCAATGCATACTGTATATGTATACACAATAAATAATTGATCTCATAGCGAACAGATTTATTGTTGCCTGTATGAACCCAGGTTCAGTCACCTAGATAAGAGCAAGACGGCGACAGGCTTTTTGGGGGCTAGTTTTCCGGTTTTGGCATAAAATGTTTTGTGAAACAGCTATTGATTGCCATGTAAAATTACTTAATTGATCATATCACATTGATTTGTTTAAATCAAAAAAATTGTTAACATTACAAGTTTACAAAAATTAGTAGCTATCTAGCGATAAAATAGAATTAATCTGAGTCCCTCAGCAGCGTTACAGCAGTGCCTTCGCAGTGTGCCTCAGTATTGTTATTCTGTAAACTATTTTTGACATGACGATGACATTTTTTTGACCGCTACTAATGTTTTCTCACTCTACGAGCAGATTGTGCCGCAAAGAGTGCCGCGTGCAACCCATGTAACTTTTCCAATGAACAGATTGTGCCGAAAAGAGTGCCGCGTGCAACCCATGTAACTTTTCCAACAGTGACGAGAGTACAAGACAACATCGAGTTCTGGGATTGAAAGCTAAGTTTCATATCATACCCATTGTAACTCTAAGCTGTACTTCTCATCTTCCATTAATGTATTATTTTGTTTCATATTGATTTGTTTCCATATTCATGACCTTGTCACCAACATAACCTTGCATTTTGATTTACACATTAATAACTAAGGGAGTTAACCAAATTTTCGACTACACAACAATTTTTTCTAAGGGATTTAACTCTATAAACATCACAAACAAGTAAAACACAAAATGTCTAGCTTAGATAAGTGCATTGAGCAAGGAATAAAGTTAGGTTATAAAGAAGAGAAACTGTCAGAATGGGCACAGAAAACGCACGCAGAAAACATTGCCCGTGAAGAAAGAGCGATAGAACGAGAGGAAAAGAAATTGCGAGAAGAAAGGGAGGCCGAAGAAAAGAAAATGCAAATGCAAATGGAGGCCGAAGAAAAGAAAATGCAAATGCAGGCCGAAGAAAAGAAAATGCAGATGGAGCTTGAGGCAGCAACCAAACAAGCCCAGTTGAATTCCGAGACACAAATAAAACTAAAACAGATGGAAATTGAGTCCAACGCAGAAATATCGATAAATAAGCTAAGAAGCAAAGAGGAAGAACAAAAATATAATAAGTATAAAGGCCTCGTAAAGGCGTTCTGCTCAGGAGATTCCATCAGCGCCTACTTGGAAAATTTTGAGTGTCTCATGTCCTACCATAAGATCATTAAATCAGATTGGGCATTTATTCTAATGAGAAACTTGGCTCTTGAACCACTAAAAGTAATAGAGACAGTACCACAGGAAATGCGAAAAGACTATGAATACTTAAAACAACGCATTCTCCAACATTTTTCTTTAGATACTGCAGGTTACCAACAACAATTTGCCAAATTATCACCACAACCAAACCAAACCTTTATAGATTATGTCAGTACAGTCCAAGACGTGTGCACAAAATGGATCAACTCGGCTAAAACCAACAATAGCCACGACAAACTTAAAGAGCTTATTATTATAGACAAAATAGTTAGCACCATCCCCACACCGTTTGCCAAGTTCTTAAAACAAATGGACTGCAAAAGTATTCAGGAAATAGAGGCGAAGGGGAATGCATTTTTCACAGCAAATAGGGATATTTTTCAGCTGAACATAAGTCACAACAATACAGCAGCTGCAGTAGTGAACACCAAATACGCCAGACAAACAGAGAGTAAATTTAAACCACGCCCCAATGTCGGTAAAGTAGCGAAATGCCAATATTGCGGTTTCAGTCATGACACGTACGCTATGTGCGACAAATCGCCCACCTATCCTAACCACCTCAAAATGATGGTGGAAAAGCAGAAGACTAAGCGCAATGCTTACCAGAGAGCAGTCAAATGCTACTTTTGCCGAAGTTTTGGCCACTATAGTCGCTTTTGTGATGGACGTAAGTTATTGAAACAGGCCAATGCTGCACTAGTAGAAACGTCGTCTGACGAAGAGATTGAATCACTGAATGAATGTGATAATCAACACGACAATGAAAGTGAGCTTGGGAATGCTGTACACATTATCAACACCATTACAGACAGTAAGTGCAACACCTGTACAAAGTTCCAACTAGACACAACATTAGTATGTGGCCACACTATACCTATTTCAAATGAAACAGCCAACGCTGCTTTGTCATCTACAGGCAAGCTAGTTTTTTCTACAGGGTTTGTAAACAACAAAAAGTGCACACTAATTCGCGATTCCGGTGCAACACTCTGTGGGGTAAAGAAAACATTAATAGACACTAAAGACTACACAGACAAACATGTGACTTGTCGCACATTCTCAGGTACTATAGAGAGATACCCCCTCGCTCTGGTCGAAATTCGAACACCATACATATCAGGACAAGTGTTGTGCGCTGTCCTTGAAAATCCAGTCGCGGATATTATACTTGGTAATTTACCCAACATGTTAAAATTGGTTCTGTAATACATGCAAGAACTATGTTTCCAACTTTCACGGACAACGACTTATTGAACAGAACATTCCTAATTTGACAGAAAGCAGTTTTTGCTTGTCCTATTCTGTTCCTAACCTCAGTGAGGCATCTCCTATATAATGTTATGTATGTGCCCAGATACCAAGATATATCACAGCTGTAAAAAGTGTGTGAGCTTCCAGAAAGTAGAGTTGTATCAAAATCGTTACAAGCCACTACAAGTAAGTCACTAAAGTAAAGGACCTTGTAAGATGCCAGGAGGTGTAATGGGTTTATGGTGCCAGCCCCACAATGTATAGACCAATCAGCACTCGATGGGTGATGTGGTCAATATCAAATGTGTATTCAAATACTTGATCCCTGGGCCAGCAGGCAAACATGCTAGTCACTTCACTGCCATGGTTAACTACCATCACTACAAACAACTTATTTTATTGTAAGAGAACAGCTGTAATAGAAAGTTGAGCAAATACACGTTTGCCAAGAGACATCTGTTACAACAGCCTTGCCAGTCACACTCCAAGAGAACAGTGTTTTGAAAACCCCAACAGATCAAACTTAAACATTTAAAGAATATTATCCTGCTGTCACATTAAAAACTTGAAGGTCGATCGATGACAGAAAGTCGAGCCAAATGTCTTCACAGTCGGCATTTCTTTAATATGATGTTGCTCAAGGAGGGACTATAGCGTCATCCGTCTGCAAGGCGGCAGCCATCCTTTGAAGTGATAGACGGAATGTCTGGGCAGAGGTCGGCTAGATCTTGTGTTGTGGGGAGATTATTCTCGGGTTCACAGGCGGGCAAGACTTTTTGTTGTACGGGAATACAGATTCACAGATGAAAGCAAAATAGACGGCAAGTTGTTTCCACCCAGTCTAAACAGGAGGGAGAAAAATAGATTCTAGAAGGTCTAGCGTCTAGACAGTTTTGTAACGTCATTTATACCCAGTATAAAAACAGTGAAGTAAACAACTTTTGGGTTAGTCGACCAAAAGTTGTGAAGTGCTACGGATGTGTGCAATATTCCTTGTTGTTTCTATAGAGACTATAGTGTCTATTGTTGATGTATATCGGCGGACATAGATCCAGTCTATGATTTCATAGTCTCCATCTACAACAGGAATAACTATATGGTATTCTATCAAACATATTTAACTTAGATTATTCTTAGGAACAGGGTGCAGTACTGTGCGGCGATAGAATGTATTATAAGAGCGTCGGCAACAGTAGCCTGTCGCGTAGCTTAAACTAGCTGGTGTGAGATATCATTGAACTCAGTGAGTTAAGGACAATGTATTGGGATAATATTTAGAAAGATTGAGGATGGTTGTGGGGATTGAGGGAATGTGAAATGATAGGAATCTTCCAGTAGGGCATCTGCTGGGTTTCTACCCGTTTCCTTTAGTCTTTCCTTGTCTTACCATGAACCAGACAGAAGTGATGAGCCCCTTGGCCTTATGACAGAGTTTGGTTCTCTGTTACTTTTTCTGAGTGTGGCCGGTGGCCTTCACTCACCTAGTTAAGGTCAGAATCGGGTTGCTCTCACCAGGTGTGTTCTCTATTCAACAGGTTCCACTCAATTGTTCCACGTTATTCTACCAAGAAGCTAGCAACAAAGTCATAGAAAGTGATGGCTCTAGTATTGAAGGCAGAGTTTACTGAGAGGCTTTTGCACTGGGCCCATAACCCAGATGGTCTGCAGGAACCTGGCCGCTGCTGAGCAGGACATGATGATTAGAAGTGTGTTTTCTTAACTCTTTCACTACCAAACAAAAACTGGGCTGTGACCAAACAGAAATTTATGGCAGAAAATTGGAACTAGGGGTGTGTTACAATAATGCTTTTAAAATGGTTAAGATGGTAGCAGATCTATTGTATTACATATCAAATTAAAGAGGATTGCACAAGGAACATGACAGTGTTAATAATTAATTGATAGGTTACAAATATTATGACAATAATGAGAGGTTTAATAATAACAACTGAAATTAAAGAGGTAAAAATTATTTAAAAAACTGCACTTATAAGGTGTTTTCTACACTCCTATACTGCTAATCATGTTTAATTTACTGAA
>JACEFZ010012087.1:0-17357 GCA_014155875.1 Cepaea nemoralis
CTACTTGCCCAAAGGGTTTCTTCCATTTGGCTAACAAAGTTTCCTAGTTTCATAAGTTTGAGCGATTATTCGTTACTTGTTTATTTTTTTCCTTTTGAGTAACACTTTTCCCCTAGTTGGTAAATATATTTCCCCCTTTTGGGTTATAAATTTTCCTATTTTTTATATGTTGGTTAATATTTCTGTTTTTGGCCTAACTTTTTCCCATTTGCACATAGTTTCTCCTACTTTCTATAAGTCTGGCGAGATATTCCTCTCTTTGGGTGATATTTTGTTTTTTTACAATTTGGCTATCAAATCTTCCTACTGGGCAAATATTTTACTATTTGGCTAACAAATTTTTCCTAATTTTAATAAGTGCGGACGAGGTATTTCTGTATTTGGCCGACATTTTTACATTTGGCTAACAGATTTTCCTACTTGACCTAGGTTTTTTCGCTTTGGCTACAAAGTTTCCTACGTTTCATAAGTTTGGTTGAGATGTTACTATACTTGGTCTAACTTTTTCTCATTTGGTTGAGAATTTTCCTCTTTTTATAAGTTGGAACGAGATATTCCTCTCTTTGAATTATATTTTTTCACATTATGGCTCTCAAATTCCCTACTTGGGCAATATTTTATCCTGTTCGACTAACAAATTTTCCTAGTTTGCATACGTGTGGGACGAACTATTTCTGTATTTGGCCGACATTTTTCACTTTTGGGTAACAGATTTTCCTACTTGACCTATGTTTTTCCCCTCCTTTTGTTAACAAAGTTTCCCTACTTTTCATTAGTTTGAGTTAGATATTTTTGTATTTGGCCTAACTTTTTCCCATTTGATTGACATATTTTCCTACTTTTTATAAGTTGGGACGAGCTATATCTCTCTTGCATTGTGTGTTACATTTGGGTATCACATTTTCCTACTTTCACATTTTGGTTAACAAAGTTTAGCTTTCTTTAGGTACATTGTTTAGTGTTTGTGTCAGCTTCTAGTGTTCGTGTCAGCGATTTTTTATTGGTTATTTCAGTTTTCATTGTGTGTGTGTGTGTGTGTGTGTGTGTGTGTGTGTGTGTGTGTGTGTGTGTGTGTGTGTGTGTGTGTGTGTGTGTTTGTGTGGTATTTTGTCGTGTCATTTTTATTATTTTTTTTTTGTCACTGTTGTATCTGTCTTTGTATGTGTTATATTTTGATGCTTATGTCATTTTCCCCTTGTTTTTGTCGTTTCCTTGTTTGGGTCGGTGCCTTATTATCCTAAATGTTTATTTGAGTGAGCATATTGTGAAGTTAGTGAGCGCCTATGTGTCGACCGTGATGGAATGGACAACCGGATGACCTCATAAGTTTTGTATGTTACCACTATACTCGACACCATTTGCCTTGTAGTTACCTTTTAAGTGTCGTATCGTTGTTTGTTCGTAATGGGCATGCACCCCGGATGCTGTCGCTTGAGAAAATGATCGATATCTCACAATGAGCTTTTTTCGCGGCACTGAAGACACTATCATAAGATGATAGAGTGTGTGGGTTATGGCGTCATCACCTCTTAGAACTACACAATACAGATATTTCAGTAACACCTTACATGGCATACAACACAAACTATCTTTATACTACATACGATATACAAATACTTAGTGAAACAACAAGCACCCTCGCTATTCTACTAATCCTACTATTACCACCACCACCACCACCACCATCACCACCACCATCACTACTACTACTACTACTACTACTACTACTACTACTACTACTACTACTACTACTACTACTACTACTACTACTACTACTACTACTACTACTACTACTACTACTACTACTACTACTACTACTACTACTACTACTACTACTACTACTACTACTACTGCTGCTGCTGCTGCTGCTGCTACTACTACTACTACTACTACTACTACTACTACTACTACTACTACTACTACCAATATTATTACTATTTGTATCCATGGTGTTGGAGATCATAGTTTATGGGGTGTCATACTGATCAATGTCAGGCGATAAGTCTCTTGCTGATGTTGGTGACTATTACTACTGGTGTTATTGGTACTATGAGTACCACCATTACATGAAGGTAATGCCGTTAATTGGGGATTTCTGTAGTGTGAGTCAACCCCGGAATTGTTCAATGGTGTTGGAGATCGCAATGTGTGGGTGATACGTCCGTTGGTAAGACACGTGATGATGATGATAATTAGTACTATTGTTGGTATTGCTACTACTACTACTACTACTACTACTACTACTACTACTACTACTACTACTACTACTACTACTACTACTACTACTACTACTACTACTACTACTACTACTACTACTACTACTACTACTACTACTACTACTACTACTACTACTACTACTACTACTACTACTACTATCATTACAAATACCACCGAACATGACCCTTGATGATGATGACTAATATTACTACGAAACAACTCTACTATTATTACTATACAACCACGCCAATTGTAGACAATAGCGATAAACGTATTAGAACCTACTCGCTCTGATCAGCGCCATCCTTCCCACAGCAGACAGTTTGATACTTCATGACTGAGACACCCCAACCTCTAGACCTAACAACTTGACCACCTCTTGATCATCACCATGTCACTACACCTACTCTCCTCTGTAATTTATGTGGTCACTCGACCACTTGAACCACCACTTGACCACACTTGACCACTACTTGACCACATCTTGATCATCATCGTGTCACTACACTTACTCTCCCCATCAATTTAAGGGGTAACTTGACCACTTGACCACCTCTTGACCACTACTTGACCACTACTTGACCACCTTTTGATCATCACTGCATCACAAGACACACTCTCCTCTACAATTTTTGGTTATTTGACCACCGCTTGACCACCACTTGACCACTACTTGACCACCTCTTGATCATCACCGTGTCACTACACGTACTCTTCCCAACAATTTAAGGGGTCATTTAACCACTTGACCACCCCTTGACCATCGCTTGACCACCTCTTGACCACTAATTTACCACCCTTTAATCATCACCATATCATTACAACTACTTTCCCCGACAATTTAAGTGGTCACTCGACCACTTGACCACTTCTTGACCACTGCTTGACCACTAATTTACCACCCTTTAATCATCACCATATCACTACACCTACTTTCCCCGACAATTTAAGTGGTCACTCGACCACTTGACCACATCTTGACCACCACTTGACCACACCCTAACCACCACTTGACCACCTCTTGATCATCACCACGTCACTACACGTAGCATCCCATACAATTTAAGGGGTCACTTGACCACCTCTTGACCGCTTGACCACCTCTTGACCACCACTTGAGCACGTCATCGCACACCCTTACCTATAATTTAAGGGGTCACTTGACTATGTTTTTTTTTTTCCTTCTTTTCTATATATGTTTTATTTAAAATTATTATATAACTTACTTGAGTCGTTTGTTTTCTTTATTGATGTTTTATGTCGTATTTTTTATGTCGTACCTATAATTACTTGACCACGCACGCCACCTATGATGAGTCACTAGACCACGTCACCTCTGATGAGTCACTAGACCACGCCTACATTTTTGGGGAAAAAAGAGTTATCGCCCTTTGAGGATCAGGATCGATAAATGGTTGATTTATATAAGATCCTCAAATTCGCGTGCTTTTGTACCTATATACTACTACCCCTCCTAAAATCTGGGAAAGACAGTTCCATTGCCTCCAGCTACAGACCCATTTGCCTCACCAGTTGTCTTTGCAAAACAATGGAACGCGTCATCAATCACAGACTACAGTGGTACATTGAAAGTGAAAACATCTTTGTGCCACAACAGGCTGCCTTTAGGCAGTGCTACTCTACGGAAGATCAGACAACCTACCTCTCTCAAGAAGTTGAGGATGCATTCCAAGAGAAGAAGCTGGTACTTGCGGCTTGGATAGATCTGAAGAAAGCCTTTGACAAAGTCTGGAAAGAAGGTCTGATGAAGAAACTGAGAAACTGTAAAGTCAATGGAAGAATGTACAAATGGGTAAAAGCATACTTGCACAACAGAAGAGCCCGAGTACAGATAGACGGTCTCAAGAGCAAAAAAGTACTACTGCGTCACGGTGTTCCCCAGGGCGGAGTCCTGTCCCCAACACTTTTTCTAATCTTCATCAATGATCTTGTTGCTAATCTACCCGATGGAATTAAAGCGGCAATGTACGGTGATGACCTGGTTTTGTGGAGCGAAAATGAACATGCATCAGTGGCCACCATATTGCTACAGAGAGCTGTAGATACATTTGTTGCATGGGCGGATAGATGGTGTATCAGCATAAACACTGACAAGTGCAGCACCACTCTATTTACCCTTTCTCCGAAACAAAAGGCAGGGAGCATTCAGATAAATGGAACACCCCTAAGAGAAGACAAGGAACCAACATACCTTGGTGTAACATTCGACGACAGGCTGACATGGAGAAAACACATCAAAAAAGCAGTAGCAAAAGCCAGAAGGAAAATTGCCATCCTGAGAAAGCTAACTGGAACCACTTGGGGAGCCAGTGGGAAAATACTTAGCAAAGTTTATCAACAGAGCATACGATCATACTTGGAATACGGGTCAACTGCGTGGTGTTCAGCATCCAAAACTACATTGCAGGAGCTGGACAAGGTGCAAAATCAAGCTCTTGGAGTCATCACAGGAGGGATGAGATCAACCCCTATAGCAGCAATGGAGAAAATGGGGAGGACACAAGCTTTAAGAGAACGCAGAGATACAAACACACTCATACAAGCAGAAATATTTCTCAGCATACCAGGCCGCCCTGTGAAGAACCGATTTGAAAACTTAGCAATGGGGCGGTTGAAAAGAAGTAGTTTCATCCACCAGGCCAAACAACTCTGCAGAGAAACCATCGATCTTCCCACAGTTGGTATCCCCCTGACAACCATTCCAGAGCGAACCCCGTGGAAAGATGAACATAGAATATCGCTACAAATACAGTCAAAAGTGAGAGGAATATTTGACAAGGAAGAACAGAACAGTGTACAGCGCAGAACAGCCACTCTCAGCTTCCTTGATGACGAATACCCACAGGACCTATGGATCCGAGTTTACACAGATGGGTCAGCACAAAATGCTGTTCGAAATGGAGGAGCGGGAGTGTACATAGAATACCCAAATAATACTAGAGACACGGCCAGAATTCCAACAGGAAAGTACTGCCATAACTATGATGCTGAAATTGAGGCAATCAAGATAGCCACAGAGAAATTACAAAATACCAGCCATGGTACACAACCTGTGGTGATATTGACAGATGCAAAATCCGTAATAGAGGCGCTCCTGTCTGGGAAATTGCCAGTTCTGAGGACACTACTTTCTGAACTTAGCAGTCAGCGTAAGATCACCATACAGTGGATACCATCCCACTGTGGAGTCCCCGGAAACGACAGAGCTGATCGATTGGCTAAGGAAGGAGCAAAAGAAGAACAACCTGATGTGCCTATTACATACCACCAAAAGAAAAGAATGATCAAATCAGTCAGAAGGCCACCAAACCTTACTCAAGACGACTACCACGTTATGGACAGACCAGAACAGGTCATTCTTCTGCGCCTCAGAACAGGACACAATAGATTACGCAACCACATGTATACAAAATTCAAGATTGGTGACTCAGCCATGTGCACATGTGGTTTGGCGTTGCAGACAGCAGAGTACATACTCCAGGATTGCCCAAACTACAACATATCCAGGCGAACCTTCTGGCCTAGAGAGACAACAGTGGAAGATAAACTCTATGGACAGCTGAATGAACTAAAAAAGACTATTGGATTCATACAAGAGACAACATTGCAGTTATAGGCATATTTCAGGCGAACGAAAGAAGAAGAAGAACAATCAATGTCTCACAAATGCCAACTGTGTTCAGTTTGTTGTTTAGAATGCTCAAAATGTATCTGTGAGTAACAGTAGCACAGTGGACCGGCGGTCATGGATTCAGTCCTCTTTGGGGCAAATTCCAATGTTACAAATGTACCTGGGCTTCCAGGTAGATGCAGCCTTGAATTTGTACCAGGACAATTGTTGATGAGTAACTAGTTGTTATGTCCGTTTTTAAGCACAATAAACATAATATGGTCTGTCAAGACGACAAGGTGCCAGCAGTTATATTTATTGTTCACATATATGAACGGAACTATTTTAAGATTAGTCATCAAAGACTCGTATGAGAACAATGGACTTTGTTATTTATCCCAATCTTTGCACTGCTGTTGGCTAATAAGAATAAAAACAGGGAATAGTTAAAGTAATATTTTCTTAATACATTGCACGCTAGTTGTCTGAAAGACAGGATATGTTTTCGTCTGCAGTTATTGCGATTATTTCTTACTCACTACATTTCCAACAGCCAGAATCAAGAAGATTTGTTAAGTATTGGGCCACCATGCACTAAGTTGTGATTTATTGCCAGCAATATATCCTCTCTGTTCACCTGTAATGCACCATGGAAAGATGCATTAGAAATTATGATATCAAATCTATCGTTTCCGCTACTATTGCATGACCTACAGACTAGATCCACACAAGTTCCTGAACGGTTGAGTTCCCTGCAAGAGACGCCCGTGTGTTAATGAGCACACAAAGGATGCAAAGAATAGTAACACTGCACCCCATCAGGCATGTCACAGGAGGCGATTAAGGAAAGGTTATACCTAGGGCAGGCTGCCCGGTCATATAGAACAATTCAGCTAATTACCGTTTTCCTAGGAAAACTTCCAGGACTGGCATCTGGAATGTTAAAACTGTGTATGGTTTAGAAAAGACATAGGTTGTGGAAGATATAATAATATTGAGATGAGATATGGGGAGAGGAAGGGGACGGGAAGCTGCAGGAGATAGCAACAGATATGACGGTTTGACTCGGGCTGGTTCAAGGCCTATGCCTGTGACAACAGTGTATGTTCTGTTCACACATTGGATGTCTCGTTATAACAGTATTAGCAAGGTATACTAGATGTCGCCGTGGTACTATTCTCATACTGGAGGATATTTCGTACGCTATGTAATGACGCCGCCTGTCACATAAGGCCGATAATGACAATGTCCGTCATACAAGGGAGGAAATGACTGTCCCTCTTTGAAGGACAGTCGTGATACTGCTCCGTATACAAGGCCGGTAAAGACTCTGCCCCTCATACAAGGCGAGAAACCTTATTTTTGACTCTCAGCACGTGTTCACCTGTGGACATAAAGTGAAATCAACCCCATCATGAGAATCTATCACGTTTGAATTCCGACCTCTTTCATCCCATCGCAGCATCAAAAATGTGAAGTGAAAAAATAACAGAAGGAATAAGAAAGGCTGAGGCCACGTTAAGTACGTGAGCTGCACAAACTGTGCAGATGCTTCCCCAAAGACATGGGCATCAAGAAATTTGTGATCAGGAATATCGTGGAGGCAGAAGCTGTCATGGATATTTCCGACGCCAGTGTTTACGATATGTTATCCCTGCCAAAGCTGTACACCAAGCTCGTGTTGTGTCTCCCGTGCTATCGACTCCAAAGTCGTAAGAACCAGACCAAAGGAGGCAAGGAGGGACAAAACACCTCCAAAAACATTCCGACCTGTTAAGAAGGGGCAGCCTGGTCCAAGACCTAGACATACCCATGAAGCATCTAGAGCAGGGTTGGGCAAACTTTTCGTGCGAAGGGCCGCATTGACAAAGTAAAGCTTATATATATATATATATATATATATATATATATATATATATATATATATATATATATATATATATATATATATATATATATATATATCCATTTTGTTTACAACAGCCTATCACAAAAAGAAATTATTAATTATTTATAGGTTATTAAGCAGTATAAATAACTAATTATTGCAATTTTATTTTACTTATACAGTTATAAATTATATTTGACAATATGGACAAAAACTTTTACTAATTTGGTAACACGATTTTACAACTTGTTATTATAACAAATATTCTTTATTATCTATCAATGACTTTAATTTAGACACACAGCTACTACATTGTCACTACAGTTGTTGATTTCTAATGAGATGTATGTAACTGCTTGCAATTTTTGACAATATTCTTCAAATCTGGAGCAAGTTTACTTTTTGAAATTCGCACGACAGCATACAAGTTGCAGTCCGACAATAAAGACCTATTCTTAAATTTGTTGATCTTCAAGCAAGAGAATGCTTGTTCGCAAATGTATATTGATCCAATAATGATAAAAGTTTAGCTGCAAAGTTTTTCAAGTTGGGAAATGATTCTTGTGATAAAGATCCATAGAAATCCAGCAAACCATCTGCCTTGAATTTCTCTTTCAGGTCATGATCTGCTTGTAAGTCAAGCAGCTCCAACTGTATGTCCTCTGTGGCTGTATCAGCTTCTGCACTAAAAGGTGAACTGAGAATACTGAACTATGGCTCTTATTTCTTGAAATCTTGGAATCTCCATCCAAATTCTTCAATCAATGCATCTAATTGGGCTTTGTATTTTTCAGTCTTTTCACCAGAAATGGTTTCTTGTTTCAGCAAAGAGAAGTGACAAAATCATTTTTCACTTGCTTGTCTGGAGAACAGTGAGAGTTTTGCCTGAAATGATTTTACATATACATACAATGCATGTGCAAACACACCATTGCCCTGAAGTTTGACATTCAGTTACATTTAACTTTTCCATAATTTCAATGGCAAACATAAAGTCTAACTGCCACTCTTTATTGACAATGTTAGTATTAAAGTCACATTCAATGCCCTTTATCTCTAGGAACATCACTATTTCTTCTCTGAATTCCCACACTCGCCTCAACACCTTGCCGAGACTCAGCCATCGAACCATTGGTGTGATTCAGGACATCGGAATGTTCAGTTTCCAAATCGTCAAGTAATGACTCGAACTGTCTGTAACTAAGTCCTCTTGATTTGATGAGGTTGATGACACTGACAACTGGGTCAATAACATGCTTGAGATTCAAAACAGTTTACACAGACTTTCTTTATGAACTACACAGTGAAGTGGTAATAATGTGTTGTCTGGATATTCTGCTTTAATCTTATCACTTATCAACTTTACCAGACCTACATTTTTTTCCAATCAAAGCACGAGTTCCGTCAGTTGTAACACTTGCCATCTTGTTCCAAACCAACCCAATTCTTTCAATACAGTTAGTAACAGCAATGAATATATCATGGCTTGTGGGTGTGTCTTTGGGTGACTCAACACTCAGTAACTCTTCAGTGAGTTTGAAAGAAGTGTTTATTCCACGTATAGATATCAATAATTGGGCAGTATCATGTACATTGGTACTCTCATCCAATGCAAGAGGGTACCACAAAAATTGTTTACTTCCATCTTGAAGTTTATGCATCAAATTGTCACTTATCTTGACAACACGTCTGACCACAGTTCTCCTTGAAACGTAATGTCAAATCTTTTTTTTTTGTTGGTTCTGGACACATAATGTTTGCTGTATCTAGCAAACATTCCTCGATGAACTCGCCATCGGACAATGGCTTATTCTGTTTTACAATTCTGTGTGACAGCACAAGACTAGCTTCAGTTGCAGCATCTTGAATTGAAGACTGTTTAGTGAAAAGAGTTTGCTGTTTCTCCAAATTTTTCATCAACTCAAGGCATTTCCTTTCCTTCTCTTCGGTCGTTAAATTGTATCCGAAATCGGAATGTTTTGTTTGATAATGTCTTTTTAAATTGTACTCCTTGAAGACAGCCACTGACTCTCGTCACAAAAAGCATACTGATTTGCTACCACCTTTTATAAAACAGTATGTCACACGTCGTTCTTGATAATACCACGAAGTTCTTACGATGATATGTTCATGATATTGTCGTGTGATGGTCGTTGGCTAGGTAACGATGTTCATGGTGTGTCAATTGAGCTATCTAACTGTCTCTTAATCCACTCACCCCAGAAGTGCACCTTCACCAGTCATGAAACAAGATTCAGTTGGCGCACATAATCCTTTATTACAGAAATAACACAGACTCACGGAACATATGTATATATCCAGAAACAATGTAATCCATAGACTATAAATATCCTCCTCACAATTTAACCAGCACACATCAATGCCTTCTCAAGCCTGCTTCATATCAAATCCACAAGACATTTAGTCCAGCTACTATCCACGGCTGTATCTCCTACAATACAACCCACACATTGGGTCGGAGCCACTGCTCAACTATGCAACCCACTCTGGGTTTTGGCCCTCACTCCCTATAGAACCCACTCTGGTTCAGGCCTGTCTTCAAAACTAGGAGAACAACACAACACGGAGATCTCTAACTCCGCTTCTCCTTAGAAAACCGACCAGTTCGGCATCCACACATTAACTGTCCTGAAGTCCCTTGACTTCACACAAAACCAAACTGTCCTTCCCCCATCCCCCTGGGGTCCACACTCACCCTTCCTATTATTTCTCAGGACTGGCTGTTCTCTCATAGCCAGGTCAGTCACCTTACTGTCTCCCGCCCTCATCTCCATTCTTTCTCATGCCCGGTCACTCAATTCAATGTCAATGACCCAGGCTTATGTCACAGTACTTAGTTGTCAATGGGCACCGTTCCTCGCACTTTTCTGTGCCCAGTTACTCTATTCATGATCCATCGAAATCGCAGTCTTCCAATCGTCATTGTCTGTGTCATGGATGTATCTGCTAGTCTTTCTTCATTCATTATCTTTCTGCCTTGAATTCCTCACGTTCTATGGTCAATGTATCATCTCGATTCATTGGGGCTTGTGATATATTTCCCAGTCACCTCATATTTTCCTATATCTGTCACACCGACCAGAAAGGAACGCCATATTGGAGAGTTTCATTATCCGTTTCAACATATGTGGGTGATTTGAAAGGACGAGAAACGATTGGCTCGAACAAAACCTGACATACCCGCCAGAGTCCCTGAGCATAATTGGCGGTGTAAAACAATTCAGTTCACGCCACACCTTCGATACATCCACTAGCATTTTCTGTTAGCAGGTGTTCTCGGTCCCCTCAGGTAAGCCTGACCTTAAATATGTGCTAAGATGATCCATGATGTTAAGGTAACACGGTTTTTATGTAACTAATGGTGTCAATGTGATGTTTAAGCTTCTTAAAATGATCAAAATCAATGCTTTTATGCGAGAGAGAAATGTCGCTAAACGCCATGTTTTTTTCCATTGCTGCATCTACCATTTTAAGGCCCTTCTGCTAGACATTCCATCGCCATATGCTACAGAATGCTAATGCATACTAAATGCATCTTTATATAAACACTTTTCTCTATGCCATTTAAAAGCACTCTTTAAATGCACATTCTAGGCATTGTTGCTTCTGCCGAGAAAATGTTGCTTAGAGTCTATCTCTTGAAAACCTTGTACACAGACTCACACCTTTTTGAATGTATAATATGTGATTCTTCTGTTCACATTTTTCATGAATATGCTTCGCCATGTTCTTGTCATGAGAATTAATGCTCATTAATAAGGAAAGATAATTGCACCATATACCCCAAATGTTTTCCAGATGTTGCACGCATCACCAGCCTCACACAAATGTTGCTGATGACTGGGTGATTATTACGTTCAGGGGTCTGCCAATTGTGTTCTGAAAAATGGCCAGAGAGCAAGTCCATTTCTGAATTGTGTGCACGACAATTGCTTGCAACAGCAGGTAGTTCTTTTCAGTGTCGTCTTCAACCCTTTGCTCAGAGGAAAAAGCTGGAAGGGACAATCTGCGTTTGTGTTCGAACTGTTGCTTATGCTGAATGTATAACTATCTGAAAGGCTCTAGCATAATTTCATGAGAACAGTGATGTTTTCATTTGTGATTATTGTATATTTAATGTAGGTTCATGATCGTTACTTTTGTTGCAAGAGGAAAGGTTCGAATTTGTCCCCTGATATGAAAAGGCAAATGTCCTAATGATGATGATGATGATGATGGAGGGCACTTGCAGAACTAAGTCTAACCCCAGAGCATTACAAACATAGGATGAGGAGATGTTATAATGGTGACTTTATCTCAACCTGCCTGTATCCCAACAAACCTTGTCTTAATATGCATAAGTCTCAACATACCTCTGACTTACAAGGCAATGTCACAACATGTATCTATCCCAACACGCATCTATCACAACACGTCTTTGTCCTAGCCTACCTTCATCACCACCCAACTGTGTCACATCATTGATGTACGTTGTCTCAACTTCGATTGATCACAACCTGAGGACTATGTCACAACATGACAACTTAGTCTCATCTTTATGACCTTATCATTGTCTTACTGTACTTGTTTTATGAAGAGTTTATCACATCATGACCATACTCCACTCAGATGAAGGAGTGATTCCATCTTGAGAGAAGAGGGTAGTGATCCCACTATCGAATGGAATCCCTCTCCTTCCTCCTCCTATTTCTTTCCCCCCTTTTCATGATTTATGTTATTATGACATATGATTTTTATCAAATGCTTATTTAGTTTGTATTTTGTTCATACTGTATATGGGTGGTGTACATTTAAGCCTACATAAATGATGCAGACTTGCATGCTGACGAGGTAGAGGTGTTATGACCATGCCCATACCGTGTCAGTTACATTTATATTTCAGTATTGTCCATGCATCCCTCACCATCCCCATCCTCCAAGAGATTAACCATTGAGCACACCAGGTTGTTGGAGACTGCCAGTATGCTTTTGCCATGCTTGGCTCAACTAGTGAGAGATCCCTGAAATAAAAGTGGGCCCAAGGGAGAAACCTTCATCTATGGCTTTGGAACCCTTAACCATCCCAGCCAGACAGTAGTAAATGAGATGTAACACCATCTCTTGTACAAGTGACAAAGGAGAAAAAAAAACCACTTCTTAAATTAGTTACTGCACACACACGCACGCACGCACACACGCTCGCACGCACGCACGCACGCACGCACGCACACACACACACACACATATATATATATATATATATATATATATATATATATATATATATATATATATATATATATATATATATATATATTATAGTTGTACCTGGGATGATCAATATTATGAACATGTTTTCACAATAAATGATAATCTATGTTGATCTTAAAGCTTTTTCCTAGAAGTATCTGTACTCCAACCTTTGATTTCGTATTACTGTAGCATGATGAAACAGAACTCCCCATTCCCAACCCGACACATTCATAAGAATACTTCCGATTTAAGTGGCGTTTCCAAATAGAAGGACGATTCTTGGAACTAGTATGTTCTAGAACGAGTTGGGGGAGGGCAGCGGTATATGCGCTTGTCTTTTGATTGGTTAATAAGTAATGAGCCCACGCTATTCCTGGGCCATATTTTAAAATCTAATTAGTTGAGCGGGGATTTCACCGCGAGCGGTCGCTAGTGTGATGTGATGACCCAACAATGCCCTTAAAGATTCAATAATATATTGTTCTCTGGACAACAGAGAACAGGAGGATGGAGGAGAGGCATCCATATATCATCTGGGACCTCTAACCAGAAGTCCTAGATCCAGAAGTGACTCCCTATCAAAATGTGGGAACATCAAGAAGAGTTTTCTCTCAGCTCTTTAACAGCTGAATGCATAAATGGGAGCATAACACAATCTGAAGCACTATAATAGTGGTGAACTGGACAGTGATCTTGAGTCAGTCAGGGATCAACTGAGAATAACATCAAATCTTGTTCTATGAACTACATTCATGGAGAACTGTGGGGTAACTTGGAGTGTTTGTTTATCTAAGACTAAACTTAGAAAATATCCAGCCGGATGCTCACACAGTGATTCTTGAAGAATGTGATTGAACAGTAGGAAGTTGATCTGGCTAAGTGAGTAGCTGCAATGTATGGGACATTAAGTGTGTCATTATTGAAGTACCCAGTGACAGCCTTCACTAACAGCCTGATCAACCGTGAGATGCAGTACCATATCATCATACCAAATCTTGTCTTCAAGAGGAATGAATCTGCCACGAAGCTTATTCTGGGGAAGCTGCTAACTGGAGCTAGTCCAACATCCATGCTGATGATAAAAGGATTCAACAGACCCAGAACAGTAGTTTCTTCCTTGAGTTGCCCATGGATAGGATCTCCTAAATTCCCAAGAGACAGGAAATGATGATAGATACCGATACTGTAACGGGATGGTGTAGTTAGATATTGGAGAGGAGGAAGAGAAGAATTTATAATTGGGTGGTGGAGTAATGGGGAGGTGGTGTATCATGTTTATCTTCATGCATGTGGGATATATTTTATGCATTTTCAATGTATGTATTGAGGTGTTGACATGCCAGCAGATGGAACAATGGTCATCACTAGACTCACCATCAGCTCAATAAATTGTGTGTTTGATGAACCAGTGTTTTAAGTACATGTCCCCAGTGAATTTCGTGTACAGTGCTGTCAAGTTTTGTCTCTGGTGACTGTCTTAAGTGCTGTGGTTGATTATACATATTGTGAAAAGTCTTGTATAGATGTTGTCAAGTATCTCTTATGATGTAAGTCTTGTACAATGTCTGGTGTACACAATTCCTTGTTAATGTATGTCCCACTTTTGTCAAGAAATTGTCATGTAGATGTCTTGTCCAACAGATGTAATGTACAGTTATTGTTGAGTTTGCCTACAAATAATTGAGTCCTACAATCCCAAAGAAATGGGACAAACTGATATAGGTCACAAAAATGACAAAATATATAGGAGAAGATCTATGTGACGGACGAACAGCACACTGTCAACAGTATAATGAGTGAGAGGGATCCTCAGTTGTACAGGCGCTAATAGTTCAGATCTTCTCTGGCCTTGGGTGAACTAGTTACTTCTTATATACATTTCTGTGTAGATACATAGTGGTCTCACAGTGGGGGTTTGAGCCAAAGAAAAGTGGTTCTCCAAAAAGGCTATTGCGGGAATGATTAGCTCATTTGAGTGACCTCTAGACAAAACGTGCTAAATCATATCCTTTATCTTGTTATTTATTATTCAAGATATATCTCCAGAGAACACTACTACTAGGTCCTCTGGCAACTCAATCAAACATGTCACAATTACATTTTATGTTTTAAATCAGGATTCGAGTGATTTCTTTATGGATGTTCTTTAATAATGGTATATGCTCTGCTCACATAGTGACTGTTCTGTGATGACGGTGTATGTTCTGTTCACACATTGGTTGTCTCGTGATAACAGTGTATGTTCAGTTCACACATTATATGTTCAGTGTATACATCACCTGGGTATAGCCTACGGGAGACACTATGAGGGTCAGACTCAGCTTGTAATTTAAGCTCACTGTCATCATTCTGTGAAGAGAAATGCTCCAGAAATATTTCCCTTGAGCAAGTGAAGAACCCCGCTGTCACTGGCTGGCAGTTATGTAGAATGGTGACGGTAGACAACTGAGTGTGACTGAAGTGTTGTTTCTTCGTGTGGTCGTGGAGAATCGTTGACAGGAAGGACGACACTGGAGTTTGCGATGTTGCAACCTGCTAACAGTTGTTTATAGGTGACCCACAACGACTTACTTAAACCAAGGCTGGATAATTGAAAACGCCGCGGCCGAGGAGACACCTATTCAGGTCCATTGTCAAAATGAACACGTCTGCCGGATTTAGTTGTAGCTGACCGTGAGGGTAGCTTAGGATCACCTGCTGACAAAGGAGGGATTAATAGACTTTTGCGTTCAGCCGATTAAGAAACTTTCCAATTGTCAAGCTATTCTCCAAGATCGTTCTTCGCATCACATGACCAAACAAACTATTGGTCTCTTTCTTAATGTTGTATACATTGTTCTAGTTTCATTAACTTCTTTCAGACATTCGTTGTTAGTTACGCCGGCTACAAACTTAGTTTATCGCATGATTTGATATACTCTAGGAGCCACAACTACTTGCCTTGTTGTGGGTCTATTTGATCTTTCTATTAGTGTTGGTGATGTCTGTTGTTTTGTCTAATTTCCTTCCACCAACAACCATTTCTTAATTTATTTTCTTGTTCTTCTCACTGTGCACTTCAACAACTTTTAAATTACTCTCTTCTGATAAACCTCCCCCACTTTCCATCACATAACGCTCGTACATGCGTACAACATCTCTGACTTATGACAATTTTCACCCAATAATAAACACCTTGTGGTTTATTCGTATTTTTCCCGTGTAGTAGATATAGTATCACTCTTTCTTTGTTATTATATCTTGGTGAAATTTTCACTAAAAAACAACAAGATTCTCGGGGAAAAGAAATAATTACGGAGGTAGGGGGAAATAATATATTCCCGGTGTATCCACGCTTACCTCAATACTAAGTTTTTTCAGCTAAGTCACAATAATTGTTCGCCATAAACTTACACAGAAAGTTGCGCACAGATAAAATAAAAAGATAAGTAGGTTGTGGTCTCTGTCGATAAAAGTTGGAACGGGTATTTACATTCTAATGAGCGGATCATTAAACATATCACCTTTATTTATTTATATGCGCCATGTGTTCACTGTTTAACAAAAGGTTTCAGCACACCACACTTTATATGTAATGTCGGTATTATAAGTCTATTTCCGATCAATGATAGTTTTGGTGACAATATTTTCGTCTCCAACTTTAAATTCACGGCTTTCAGTTATGGGGTTTATCACCCCCTGCTATCTCACAAAACAGATAAACCCGGTACATATAAACTATCACTCACCATCAACTACCATCACTGAACATGTAGTGACATGGTAATAAGCACGGGTGATCAGGTTTTGCAATTTACATTTTCACCAAAGTCGTGGATCTGATCCGAATACAAGATGTTGATGATGTTGTTTTCATAACATGCCATAATGTTAATGTGTATTATCTGGTTCCCTTATTATTCCTGTTCCTTATTTTTTATTCACAGTGTTTCAAGTCCTATCGTTTCTGTGTCTACAATTTGCTGCTTACCTTCATTACAATCACGTAAGTTGAGTTTTCAGAGCTTCCTAACTCTCTCTCTCTTTCTATCTCTCTGTCTCGCTCTCTCTATGTATGTCTGTTTCTGTCTGTCTGTCTGTCTGTCTGTCTGTCTGTCTGTCTGTCTTCTGTCTGTCTCTCATTAATGTCAGTCTACCCAATTTCCCTCTCGATATATGTCGTTGTCTCTCTCTCTCTCTCTCTCTCTCTCTCTCTCTCTCTCTCTCTCTCTCTCTGTTACGCTCTCTTTCTCTATGCATGTCTGTTTCTGTCTGTCTCTCTTTTATCTTTCCTCTGTCTCTCTTTCTATCTGTCTGTCTCCTGCTCCTCTTTCTATCTCTCTCTGTCTCGCTCTCTGTATGCATGTCTGTTTCTGTCTCTCTGTCTGT
>JACEFZ010012088.1:0-219912 GCA_014155875.1 Cepaea nemoralis
ATAACTGGCAAAATAGCCCCCAAAAAGCCCCCTGTCATCATCTTGCTCTTATCTAGGTAACTGAACACGGGTACATACAGGCAACAATAAATCTGTTCGCTATGAGATCGAATATTTATTGTATTGAATATACAGTTGGCGCAGTGGGTTAACAGCCCGCGCTATATTATCTTACATATCACAGATAGTTAAACATCAAACACATAGTTGTCATACAACAATCTAGCACACTATCTAGCCTATGTATATATATATCTATGAATATCTATTGAGTCCCTCTCAGGCAGGCCTTGTTGCCTCTCTCAAGTCCTCAAGTCCGTCTGTCCTCTGCCGGTCTCCTCGTGTCCACATTCGACACGGGCGGTTACTCTGTCCGAGTTCCTCGTGGACCCCGCATTAGGCGGGCCACATCAGTGTCCACGGAACCATGGACTCGATGACCAGCTCTTTCGAGAAGGTTCTAGATTACTCGGGTCCTGAGCGACTCGATGCTATCCCTTGGGCTGGAGTTGCAGCCCTCTAATAATATATCTGAAGGTGAGGCGGTGACAACCTACCACTATACACTGTTCTTTATCAA
Organism: Cepaea nemoralis; assembly: GCA_014155875.1. Lineage (NCBI taxonomy): Eukaryota > Metazoa > Mollusca > Gastropoda > Stylommatophora > Helicidae > Cepaea > Cepaea nemoralis. The sequence continues at coordinate 581 of JACEFZ010012088.1, forward strand.
ATGAAGAACGTTTTGTGCAATAAGTCACGGTCCTTGAAAGTTAGAAAAAGAGTTCTTGCATGTTACATTGAACCAGTTTTAACATACGACTGCGAATCCTGAATAATCAGTAAAGAGGTGTAAAAATCCCTGGATGCCTTAGATATGTAATTTTATAGAAGAATGCTGAAAATTAATTGGACAGCCAAAATTAGCAATCAAGATGTTATAAGGGAAGCTGAGTCACAAAGACAACTTATCACAAACATCAGGAAGGGGCAGTCATAACTTTTTGGCCACATTATGAGAAGAGAAAAACTGAAACATGTTGTGACAACCAGAAAGATCTGCAGAAAGAGAGATAGAGGAAGACAGTGTGAGAAGATTCTCGACAGTCTTGTGTCATAGCATGGAAGGGAGGCAACACACAAATTGATCCATGACGTCGGAGATCGTAATTTGTGGAGAAGCATGATTGCCCACACCAGCCGGCAAGGCACTGGATGATGATGATATATACTTCTCCTCCTCTTCCTCCTGCTACACTTACTTCTTATCTTCCTTCTTCTATTGCACTTACTTCTTATCTTCCTGTCTGATACACTTACATCTCATCTTACTTCTTATCTTCCTGTCTGATACACTTACATCATCTTACTTCTTATCTTCCTGTCTGATACATTTACATCTCATCTTCCTTCTTCTATTGCACTTACTTCTCATCTTCCTTCTTCTATTGCACTTACTTCCCATCTTCCTTCTTCTATTGCACTTACTTCTTATCTTCCTGTCTGATACACTTACATCTCATCTTCCTTCTTCTGCTGCACTTACTTCTTATCTTCCTTTCTGATACATTTACATCTCATCTTACTTCTCATCTTCCTGTCTGATACACTTACATCTCATCTTACTTCTTATCTTCCTGTATGATACATTTACATCTCATCTTCCTTCTTCTATTGCACTTACTTCTCGTCTTCCTTCTATTGCACTTACCTTCTTATCTTCCTGTATGATACATTTACATCTCATCTTCCTTCTTCTATTGCACTTACTTCTCGTCTTCCTTCTTCTATTGCACTTACTTTTCATCTTCCTTCTTCTACTGCACTTACCTTCTCATCTTCCTGTCTGATACACTTACCTTCTCATCTTCCTGTCTGATACACTTACCTTCTCATCTTCCTGTCTGATACACTTACTTCTCATCTTCCTGTCTGATACACTTACCTTCTCATCTTCCTGTCTGATACACTTACTTCTCATCTTCCTGTCTGATACACTTACCTTCTCATCTTCCTGTCTGATTACACTTACTTCTCATCTTCCTGTCTGATACACTTACCTTCTCATCTTCCTGTCTGATACACTTACCTTCTCATCTTCCTGTCTGATACACTTACTTCTCATCTTCCTGTCTGATACACTTACCTTCTCATCTTCCTGTCTGATACACTTACCTTCTCATCTTCCTGTCTGATACACTTACCTTCTCATCTTCCTGTCTGATACACTTACTTCTCATCTTCCTGTCTGATACACTTACTTCTCATCTTCCTGTCTGATACACTTACCTTCTCATCTTCCTGTCTGATACACTTACTTCTCATCTTCCTGTCTGATACACTTACCTTCTCATCTTCCTGTCTGATACACTTACTTCTCATCTTCCTTCTTCTACTGCACTTACCTTCTCATCTTCCTGTCTGATACACTTACTTCTCATCTTCCTGTCTGATACACTTACTTCTCATCTTCCTGTCTGATACACTTACTTCTCATCTTCCTGTCTGATACACTTACCTTCTCATCTTCCTGTCTGATACACTTACTTCTCATCTTCCTGTCTGATACACTTACCTTCTCATCTTCCTGTCTGATACACTTACTTTTCATCTTCCTTCTTCTACTGCACTTACCTTCTCATCTTCCTGTCTGATACACTTACTTCTCATCTTCCTGTCTGATACACTTACTTCTCATCTTCCTGTCTGATACACTTACCTTCTCATCTTCCTGTCTGATACACTTACTTCTCATCTTCCTGTCTGATACACTTACCTTCTCATCTTCCTGTCTGATTACACTTACTTTTCATCTTCCTTCTTCTACTGCACTTACCTTCTAATCTTCCTGTCTCATACACTTACTTCTCATCTTTCCTGTCTGATACACTTACCGTTCTCATCTTTCCCTGTCTGCTACACTTACTTTTCATTTCTCCTTCTTCTACTGCACTTACATTCTCATCTTCCGTCTGTGCTACTACGTTACTTCTCATTCGTTCCTTTCTGATCCACTTACTTCTCATTTCTTCCTGTCTGATACTACCTACCTTCTCATCTTCCTGTCTGATACAACTTACTTTCATCTTTCCTTCTTTACTGCGACTTACCTTCTCATCTTCCTGTCTGATACACTTACTTCTCATCTTCCTGTCTGAATACACTTACTTCTCCTCTTCCTGTCTGATACACTTACCTTCTCATCTTCCTGTCTGATACACTTACCTTCTCATCTTCCTGTCTGATACACTTACTTCTCATCTTCCTGTCTGATACACTTACTTCTCATCTTCCTGTCTGATACACTTACCTTCTCATCTTCCTGTCTGATACACTTACTTCTCATCTTCTTGTCTGATACACTTACTTCTCATCTTCCTGTCTGATACACTTACCTTCTCATCTTCCTGTCTGATACACTTACTTCTCATCTTCCTGTCTGATACACTTACTTCTCATCTTCCTGTCTGATACACTTACCTTCTCATCTTCCTGTCTGATACACTTACCTTCTCATCTTCCTGTCTGATACACTTACTTCTCATCTTCCTGTCTGATACACTTACTTCTCATCTTCCTGTCTGATACACTTACTTCTCATCTTCCTTCTTCTACTGCACTTACCTTCTCATCTTCCTGTCTGATACACTTACTTCTCATCTTCCTGTCTGATACACTTACTTCTCATCTCCTGTCTGATATCACTTACCCTTCTCATCTTCCTGTCTGATACACTTACCTTCTCATCTTCCTGTCTTGATACACTTACTTCTCATCTTCCTGTCTGATTACACTTACCTTCTCATCTTCCTGTCTGATACACTTACCTTCTCATCTTCCTGTCTGATACACTTACCTTCTCATCTTCCTGTCTGATACACTTACTTCTCATCTTCCTGTCTGATACACTTACCTTCTCATCTTCCTGTTCTGATACACTTACTTCTCATCTTCCTGTCTGATACACTTACTTCTCCATCTTCTGTCTGATACACTTACCTTCTCATCTTCCTGTCTGATACACTTACTTCTCATCTTCCTGTCTGATACACTTACTTCTCATCTTCCTGTCTGATACACTTACTTCTCATCTTCCTGTCTGATACACTACCTTCTCATCTTCCTGTCTGATACACTTACCTTCTCATCTTCCTGTCTGATACACTTACTTCTCATCTTCCTGTCTGATACACTTACTTCTCATCTTCCTGTCTGATACACTTACCTTCTCATCTTCCTGTCTGATACACTTACTTCTCATCTTCCTGTCTGATACACTTACTTCTCATCTTCCTGTCTGATACACTTACTTCTCATCTTCCTGTCTGATACACTTACTTCTCATCTTCCTGTCTGCTACACTTACTTCTCATCTTCCTGTCTGATACACTTACCTTCTCATCTTCCTGTCTGATACACTTACCTTCTCATCTTCCTGTCTGATACACTTACTTCTCATCTTCCTGTCCTGATACACTACTTCTCATCTTCCTGTCTGATACACTTACCTTCTCATCTTCCTGTCTGATACACTTACTTCTCATCTTCCTGTCTGATACACTTACTTCTCATCTTCCTGTCTGATACACTTTACTTCTCATCTTCCTGGTCTGATACACTTACTTCTCATCTTCCTGTCTGCTACACTTACTTCTCATCTTCCTGTCTGATACACTTACTTTCATCTTCCTGTCTGATACACTTACTTCTCATCTTCCTGTCTGATACACTTACCTTCTCATCTTCCTGTCTGATACACTTACTTCTCATCTTCCTGTCTGATACACTTACTTCTCATCTTCCTGTCTGATACACTTACTTCTCATCTTCCTGTCTGATACACTTACTTCTCATCTTCCTGTCTGATACACTTACTTCTCATCTTCATTTTTCTGCTACACTTATTTATCCTTATGTTAAATTTACTATTTGATTTTGAGGGGGGGAGGGGGGAAGTTTCCATCAGGGTTGATAAACTAGAGGTGACTAAGATCCAATTCCAACTTCAAGTGGTGCACTTTGCAACCAGTCTGCCCAAGAGAGTACAGACTGCAGAGGGAAGACCAACAGACAATTACTGCAGCTTCAAGTGGTGCACTTTGTAACCAGTCTGCCCGAGAGAGTACAGACTGCAGAGGGAAGACCAACAGCCAATTACTGCAGCTTCAAGTGGTGCACTTTGCAACCAGTCTGCCCGAGAGAGTACAGACTGCAGAGGGAAGACCAACAGACAATTACTGCAGCTTCGCTATAAATTGACACGATGCAACCAACATCTTTTCAGGACAAATGAAGAATAACTGAAGGTCAGTAGCAAACTCGCTCCACTTGATTCTTGTGCCTTTCCTCTAACAACAAAGCACAAACTCTCAACCAACCGAAACCAAACCCTTTGTTGACTTATTCAAGATTGGTCGGCTTGTTCCCCAGGAAGGTTAACCTGGTCAACAAATGCCCGCAGAAGTCGGATGAGTCGGCCTAACGGCGCAAGAACGCAGCTCTGCTGTAAACAGGCACAACGCAATCACGCCCGAAAAAAAAAACTCAGGATGAACGCAGAAGAAGAAGGAGAAGAAGAAGATCGGATTGTTCTGCTATATCTTTTGGGATAAGTCAGCCTGTCCCATGCCAATGCTCCTTAGTTACCTCTTCCAACATGCATGGTAGATTACAGCATTACTATCTTTGCTTCTCTCCATTTTACTTTACCACAAAAACTCTTTTGTAGTTTTGTCAGAACTAATGGATCAAACTACCACAGCCCTCCCAGATCTGTTGGCCACTGACATCAGAGGCCTAGCCTTTTCAATAAAGGGTGATCATTAATTATTTATTCCTGTGTGCTGATTTTAACAGTCTCTCATCATCATCATTACTGCCATGCCAATAAGCGTGAGCGGTCATGTTTTGCCATCTCACATGATCACCAGAGTTTTGGATCAGCTCTGTGTTCTTGTCTCGACCATACCACATGGCCACACCATCCAGGTATTTACTTCTCTGCTTTCCCTTTGTTCTTTTCCCCTCAATCTTGCCAGTTGTCACCAAGATCTCCAATTTATTTCTTTTCATAACGTGTTTACAAAATTGTGACTGTCTACGTCTAATTTCTCTAAATCAGTTTACAGTTTTTATTTGTTTCTTGTTCATCGGTTTTTCTGTCTGCCCATGGTATTCTTTGCATTATCTAGGCAGTCCCTAGGCAGTTAGAAATCAGAAAGATTATCTCTTCCTTCTAGCTGCTACTCTGGAAAATGCTATAAATATATACAGAATGTGTGACTCATGTTCAACATGAACATGGAAAATGTTACTGGAAATTAGACGAGCACATCTTCCAGCTGCTATTCTGGAAAATGCTACAAAAATATGCAGAACATGTGATGTATGCACATAAAGATACTGAGATCCTTGCAGAGTTTGTACACTGTATTGTGATTCTTTTTTGTATGATCTAGATGGTGATGCTGTCATCTACAAAGATGGGTCGGTCGTCCGACATGTGAGAAGCTCATGGGCCTTTACGGCTCGGGCCGGGGGGAGAATTGTGAAGGAGGACTCTGGTGCTTTCACTGAAACCACAAGTAGCCTGACTATGGAAGTCATGGCAGTAAGTAAAGCAATAACATGGCTCGAGACACACATTCACTAGGGCATGTTTCCTTAGCGACTCAATGAACATGATCAAGAGGATAGAGGAGGGGTCGATCTGAAGAGAATGGTTGCTGCCTCTGGAGCGGTCTCGGCTGGCAAAGATTAGTTTCATCTTCGTGCCAGGGCATGCGGGACTACAAGGAAATGAGCGGGCTGACAAGCTCGCAGGTGAGGCTACTGTGGAAGGCGGACGCGCCATGGACCAGGCTGACATTCTGAATGCTCTACGAGAAGTAAGACTTTTGCGTGAACCAAGTGATGACTGTGAATCTACAACCATGGCCAGACTGCGAGAACAGCAAATTAAAAGAGGGGTGGCCAAACAAGAACACTACGCGGGAAGCCAAAGAAGATTGATAAACCAACACAGAATTGGCGTCGTTAGCTGCTTCACGCTGCGGGATTTGCTGAGGAGGGGATCCGAGCACTTATGGACTGAATGGTCCGATGTGCAACGAGGATGATCTGTCGACTAACTAACTTTGTATGATCTAACAGAGGAGAAATATGAAATCAAGATTCAACATCACCTCATTCTTCTGACCTGATCAGATCACTTCTGGAATAATCAGCACACCATAAAACATTTTCCTTGAAAATAATATCAAACTCTTGCCATCCTTAACAACAACATTGACAGGTTACAAGACCAATGGCATGATTATTGTAATTTCTATCACAACTTTAAGGTCTTCATGTGAAGCCCCTTCATATTTAAAGACAAATACAAGAATGACTCACCTTAAAAAAGTGAGTGGGGACAGCCACATGGTTTTGTCCAATTACTTCATATTTCACATAAGTCTTCCCATCCGGCTCCTTCCTGAAAACAATGTTCAAAAATGCAATGTTCTCAATGAACTAAAATCTGTAGCTAGCAACACATAAAACATTTATTAGTTACTCCTTCACATGATCAACATTCTCAGGTTTCTCTATTCCTTCAGTTCCTGACAGTCGTTACTTTTAGCCACTGCATCTTTGTTACCTGTGAGTGTTTCTGTCCTGATTGTTACTTTAAATGCTGACAGCTGTTACTTTACCCAATGCATCTTTGAAACTTTTAAATGTTTCTGTCCTATCGGTTACATTAATTCCACCCTGATAGCTGTTACTTTACCCAATGCATCTTTGAAGCTGTTAAATGTTTCTGTTCTATCTGTTACTTTAATTCCATCCTGATAGCTGTTACTTTACCCACTGCATCTTTGTTACTTGTAAGTGTTTCTGTGCTGACTGTTACTTCCTGACAGCTGTTACTTTACCCACTGCATCTTTGTTACTTGTAAGTGTTTCTGTCCTGACTGTTACTTTAACTCCTGACAGTTGTTACTTTTACCCACTGCATCTTTGTTTCTCAGTTTTCTTTACTCCTTCAGTTCCTGACAGTCGTTACTTTTATGTATTAAGTGGACAGATTAATGGAAACAGAGATAGAGGAAGGTCATAAAAGAAGATTCTTGACAGTTCCTCATCATGACATGGAATAGTACCAGCACATGATTGAGACATTCTGCTTGGAGATCAGAAGAAGTATAAATGTCCAGGTCAGTTGACAAGATGATCATCATTGTTTTCTTTCATGACGGCATCTGAGGATGAGGATTGAAGGCTGCTTCCCCAAGCAGTTACTATCATGTGTACAAGTTAGCCCCTTTTGATAAAAACCCCAAGATTTACATGTATCGAAGACATGTCCCATGATGTGTAAGGTGGATATTCTGACCTTTTGGCCACTTGCTCTTCGATGATGATGGTTGTGATGATGATGATGATGATGATGACTGAAAATGAATGCTACTCTAACCTGGGTAAATAAAGTGGTCCGGTACAGACGTAAACATTCTTGTTATTGCGGGCCACAGCTCGGACATATTTCTCCAGGTTGTTCCATGCATTGCGGTTGAAGCCCTCACCAACCTGGCGTGGAATACAGTCACACAGCTTAAACCAATGCTTTCCATGCAATAAGTTAATCAAGAACAATGGACAGTGGAATTGTCAGCTTCACAAGAACACAATCACAAGAGACAGAACAGATACTGCAGTTAGAAAGCCTTCATCAGCACACACAACAAATAAACACACAGATAAAACTGAATGTTTAAAACTGCATAAAATAGTCCCTCAAGTGAAGTCCTGGAGTTGCCTGAGAATCACACTGAATCCTTTGGCACAAAATCTTACAACTTCTTATAACATTTGTTTGAAAGCAATGGTGTGTCCTGATTATCACAACAGTATAAAATAGTGAAAGCTACATTTTATTTCTAGCATTTGTTTTAACTAAGCATGCAAAAGTGAATATCACCTTGCCTATATATTTGCTATCTGAGTTGTTTAAAGGTGAGAGAATCAACTTCATTGCACCAGGTTTTATTCCATAAGGCTCGGTTTCTTTCCCCAGGGCGGCTGCCGAAAGTGTTGCACAAGCACGAACTCTGTAGCTTCAGCTACAACTTCCAGGAGTCTCAGAGAAATTGGCACTCATGAACTGACAACCATTGGCACAGAAGGCAGGCAGCTTAACCAATTCGTCATGGAGACACCCTCATGGGGGTATTTACACAAGAGGTCAAGAATAGTTAGTCAGTCAGTTAGTCACAGTACCAACTTCACAGCAAAGGGTCCCCCCTTTATGCTCCGTTCCTGTGCCAGTGAATATCACTGCCCCATGTGAAAAGTGGAACAAACAGGAGTCTCGACAACTAACAGCCCGCCCAAGTACACGGTGCATAATGCCGCTGCCAGAATACCAACACAAAAAATAGTTCATCGTCGATGGGAGTGGCAGCTGCTAGGAAATCAGCAGCCACACATTACTGCATGAGGCGACCCAGTTAGTTCAGCAAATGCTTTTGAATACCTCACATTTAAGGTACACCAATACAAAACTGTTCTCTTTTTATAGAGTTATTTTTCTTAAAATAAACATCTTGTCTGTCAATAACAGCCATGTTCCTGTATTGCTTTTTTGGTAGCGATGCCCTGTTTACTGCAAGGCGTTGGCTGCTGAATCATCTGGGAGACTCAGACTCTGGAAGACTCATCCTAAGTTCAATGCACTGAGGTTCAGGGCCGTTTGAGCCCTGAAAAGGGATTGCTTCTATTGAAGTGAGGTTGACGTAGAGACTTTCCTACTAATCCAGCAACAAAGTCACATCTTCATGGGGATTATGTTGCAGGGTCTCCCCCCCCCCCCCTCTATCCCACTCTCCATGCTGATAAATCAGATACCTGGGAAGCTTAACCCGGTCAACAACTTCCCGTAGAAGTCGGACGTGTCGGCCTAAAGGTGCAATATTGCAGCTCTGCCGTAAACAGACAACGCAATCATGTCCGAAGAAACTCCAGATGAACGCAGAAGAAGAAGAAGAAGAAGAAGAAGAAGAAGAAGAAGAAGAAGAAGAAGAAGAAGAAGAAGAAGAAGAAGAAGAAGAAACCAGTGGTGTGTGAAAGACTGTTACTGAAACGTCACATTGACCGGCATGGCACATGATACATCAACGGACTACAAATCAATGCCCAGGCGGAATTCGCAAAGTGTATAAAGAATAACTTTGAATAAAATGAGCTTTAAAATGTGACATAAAATTATCACAGGAGATCATTCTTACATATCTTGTCACACATCTCTTATCAAATCAACTTTATTAGGGTTACAAATTGGGCGCGCAGGCCCGTCTTACATTCGACCCTTCCAATCACTCGTCTTTCATTCATCAAGAGCATTATACATTTACATAGGAAGAAAAATTAACATTGTGAAATGAATGTTGTAAACATAAACAAGGCAAATTACCATGTTATGAGGCCCATCTCCCACCTACCCATACATCACCCCACCCACACACACGCACACCAAGGGACACATACATACCCCACCAACCGACCCATCCCCCTTCCGCACATCCCCCACCCACACACTCTCCCCTCACCTGTTCCCCCAACCAAAACACACTCGCCACCCACAAACATTCCCCCACCAACCCACACATCCCATGCCCACTCATATACACATCCTAACCCACACAACCTCTCCCCATCCACACCTCAAACCACCCATTCCCCAGCCACATCTCCATTGACCACATATTCACCACCCACGCACACAATCCCCCACCAACCCACACATTGCACATCCACTCACACATCCCCAAACCATACACACACATCCCCACCAACTGACATCTCCCTACCCCCCCCCTCCCCCCCCACACACACACACATCTCCCTAACCACCCATACATCCCCAATCCACTCACACACACCCCCCACCACCCACACATACATCCTCCACCCACCCATACATGCCTTAACCCAATCCCCCACCCGCACATCACATACATCCCCTACCAAGCAATATTCCCAACCCACGCACCACACACACACATATCCCTCACCAACATATCCCACACCCACATACCACCACACATCCCCACCTACACACCACACACATATCCCCCACCTACATACCGCACAATATTCCCACCCACACCCACACAGATACCCTTACCCATCCACCCCACATACCCCCACCCACACACCACAAAAATCCCCCATCCACACACACATACCTCACCCACACAATATCCCTAACCAACACACCACTCCCCACCCACACACGCATTCCCTACCTGTCCACCAACACACACACTCACGCACACATCCTCCACTAAGCACCCACACACCCCACCAAACATCTCTCGATCACAATACCCCTACCCACACACATCCTTCACCCACTCACGCATCCCACCCCGACACATACCTCACCCACCTACACATCCCTAAGCCACTCACACACCCCCACCCACACATTCCCCATCCACGCACACATCTCCCACCCACACACTTCCCCCAACCACCCCACCCATACACACATTCCCCGCACCCATCACACACATCCCCCCACCACACACTATCCCCCACCCACACACATATCCTCACCCATACCACCACACCCCCCACCCACACACCATGCTCACATCCCCCACCAACACACCGCACACATATCTCAATCCCACACACCATACACTTCTCCCCACCCGCCCTTGTATCCCCAATCCACCCAACACAATCCCCTACCCACACAACCCCGCCACCCACACATACTTCCTCAAACCACCCACACATCACCACCCACATAAACACACACACCCCACACCCGTCCCATACACACATCCCCCACACCCCCTACTTTCACCCCCACACATCCACAAATATCACTACCCACAAAAACCCACACACCCCAACCCATCCAAATGCATACCCCCACCCACCCCCCACCCACACATATCCCCACACTCATACACTCCTCCACACACAATCACACCCCCTCACATCTAGACACATACAAAATGTCTCACGTGAGCATTGAAACTAGTATGAACAAACTCCCACACTTTACTCACACACATACACTGACAATTGTCTGAGCATTCTCATAAAAATATTAAACATGGAGAAAAATGTGTACATAAACAGTGTGTGACGTAAAAATAGTGATTCTAGACAAACAAGTCTAGATGTCCCAACATGTTGAAGTTTACCGCTTCTCATAAAGTGACTAAGAAATGATGACTGTAAGAATGAAGGTAGTCTATTATAAAACTTCTGTGTAAGAATAATTCTTGCCATGGTTCACAAGGATTGGCTTTAGTTTGCCGGAAAAGGCTGTTCAATCCCTTAACTGATTAAATGCCATGGGATGATCAATCGTCTTAAGCAACTTCCTGTATCTGCAATGGGCTTATATATCACAAAACATCCCATCATTGTGTTATAGTACAACATGTCTGCCACCATATTAACAACAGTTAAGTCATAACTGTGACACACCCCTACTTTCTGTTTTTCCGTCATTGATTACAATCCAAACCCACTTTCTGTTTAGCACTGAATCAGTTACATTTTCACTAAAATAAAGGGAACACAAATAATTTTATTATATGGAAAAGTCGGAAAAAACTGTAATGGTAAATGTTTTTTTCTGACCACAACTGGAAAAAGTCATATGTCTCGAATTTGACATGAAAATGAAGCAAATCTGACAATTGTGCTTAACAGCCTTATTCAACAACTCACCAGTGATGCTTTGTATTACAACATCTGCTTTGCTATATTCAACAAGTCACCTTTGATGCTTTTGTATTACATCTGCCTTGCTAAATTCAACAACTCACCTATAGTGCTTCGTATTACATCTGCTTTGCAACATTCAACAACTTACCTTTGTAGCACTGAAATAAAACATTCGCTTTGCTACATTAGTTTAGTTTAGTTTAGTCGATGGATCAACGTCATGACACACGGGTGCAACCCATAAGTGCTCCATTCTTCTCCTAACTCAAACCTGAGTCTGGAGAAGCTCAGCTCAGTGCACAAACTCCGTAGCACTGGTGAGGATCCTGAAATACTTTGCTACATTCAACAACTCTACAGTGTTTTGTATTATATTACCTTGCTACACTTAACAACTCATATGCAACAGATAGACTTCCGATTCTTTCTTAAAGTTGTATCTGACTACTAAAAGACATCACATTAGGTGCTGTATAATACACTCAGCTGGACCAGCTGAACATTACAACTCTTATGCAGCTGTTTTTGACAACTCACCTGTGGAGCTGTGTTTGATAAAAGGAACGTCTGATTCATGGCTTTTTCTGAGTGCCTATGGTTTGCAGCTGCAGCCAGATGACCCCTGTCGAAACCGCTGCCGTGGTAGTCCTTATTTGTGGCTCGATGAAATACATGTATGGAATTATCCTCCACGAACTTCATTTTTGTCCTGTCATACACATTTATGTGTTAGAATCAGTTATTTCAATCATATGTATATATGTATGTCTGCTTGCTTTTTAAAACATTTTGATCACTAGTGTACCCATCTTTTTCCTCTTGTGCTGTATATTCCCCCTTTGAAGTATAGGTTCTCAGCCAACTCATCCAATGTTATCTTTTCAGCTCCCAACATGTCTCTATATATTATTCATCTCTGTTTCTCTTCTCAATGTGTTAATGCATCTCCCTCTATTTCATTGGCCCTGTGGGTTATAGACACAGCACATACTACATTCTAGTTACACTATTATCAAGTTATCTCAGTGTGTGTTCTACCTAGCGCCATCATCTATACTTCACCCCTTGATTCACTGGTATTTGTTTCTTTCTCTCCACCAGCTCCACATTGGTGATTCTGTCGTACCATTTTATTCCTTCTATTTTGTACAGGGATCAATTAATGAATGTTTGTAGTTTATTAGCACTTGTTTTAATTGCTCTCCATGTTTCTGATTCATACAGTATAACTGATTTAATGTTAGGGTTTCTTCTTCTTCTTCTTCTTCGTTCATCCGGAGGTTTTTTTCGGATGTGATTGCGTTGTGCCTGTTTACAGCAGAGCTGCGTTCTTGCGCCGTTAGGCCGACACATCCGACTTCTGCGGGCATTTGTTGACCGGGTTAACCTTCCCGGGGGTTTCTTAGGACGTTTGACTCTCACTGTTGTGGTGTTATCCCCCATCCCAGCTGGTCCATATAGAACAGCCAAAGATCCTGGTCAGCCCTCAAGGGAAGGCAGGGGCAGACCATGGGCATTCCCCACCATCCAAGGAGGCTTCCATACTTGCAGAGCCGATACATAGCGCTCTGGTACTGGGCTCACCCAAGGCATCGTCACGTCCTGCACATGGCTGCTTAGCCGCACTTCCGTATATTGGGCCTTCCGTTCACCATAGGCTGTTCTTCCGGAAACCAGAAGTATGCAGTCTGCAGATGACATCCACACAGTGAGCTTTCGATTCGGACTTTCCATGTAATGGATTTGCTATCCAAGCAATATTCCATTTCGTGCCACTAGGACACTTTTTCCACCTTTTATGAAGCCCACACAGTGAGCTTTCGATTCGGACTTTCCACTGTAATGGATTTGCTATCCAAGCAATATTCCATTTCGTGCCACTAGGACACTTTTCCACCTTTTATGAAGTCCACACAGTGGGCTTTTGATTAGGACTTTCCACATAATGGATTTGCTATCCAAGCAACTTTTTACAACTTTTTTGGATTTCTGGCATAGACCATGGAGTGCTGCTCTTAGGTCAGTTAGTTCTGTGCTGTTATTGCTCTTCAGTATGAGACAGCTGACTTTGCATTGTGAAGATAGCTATTTGCTTCTCTTTATTTTCCTCCATCAGGAGCATTTCTGCTGCAGTTTTCAGAGCCTCTACCTCCGCTTTGAAGTTACTTGAAAATTTTCCAGTTGCCACTGAATGTGTTTTTTTCACTCCATTTTTTAAATTTAGGAGAATTCCTCCTCCTCCAGTCTCTATTGAATTTTTGGCTGATCCATCTGTATATGCATGGGTCCAATTCCTGCTTGGGTATGTTCTTTTATGTAGTTTAGGGTTATTTCTCTTCTTTCGGTTTCATGCTGAGTGTTCTTTTTCTCAATACCAGGAATGTTTTCTATCATCTCAGGCAGTTGCTGCAGTCTCCAAGCTGGGAACTTGTGTGCATTGTGTTGGGCTTGAACTGTTGATATGTTAAGTTTAGGATCTGCCCTAATCCTTCGTTTTGCAGTTTCTACAAAGTTGCTACGCTTCAGTCTTCCCTTTCCAAAACCATTAAATCTGTTGTACATAGGTGGGTCTGTCAATCTTCTAAATTTTTCTGCTTGTTGCTGGGCTCTGCTATCTCTTCTATCCTGCATTGGTTGTAAACAAGTGATCTTTTCTAGTTCATTAATAGGCGTTGTCTTCAGGCTTCCAGTTATGATTCGCATTCCTTGTTTTGGACTTATTTTGTTAAAGTTTGACTTAGCGGCTGCTGTGCCCAAGCTGCAATGCCATATTCCCAGTACTGGCCTCACCCGTCCAGTATATAACTTCTTGAGAACTTTCTCATCTGCTCCCCACGTTGTACCAGCAAGCTTTTTCATGATTGCCATTCTCTGCCTTGCTCTTGTTCGATTTTTCTCAACCTGTGTCTTCCATGTCAGGCGACGATCAAAGGTGACTCCTAGATAGTTTGGATTTTCTTCATAGCGCAATATTTTTCCATTCAATACCAGCTTAGGTTGCTGAGTTTTATTTGAGAGGGAGAACACTGTACATGTTGTTTTCTCCTCACTTATCTTCACTAGCCATGATTTTGACCAGTCCTCTAGCGCTAATAAGGCTTGCTGTATTCTGCTGTTAGCTGTACTAATATATTCTTCAGATGTCCATATGGCTAGGTCATCTGCAAAGGAGGATGTGTGTACTCTGGCTGGAAAATTTTCTGTGATATCATTTATATATGCTAGGAATAATGTTGGTGAAAGAACTCCTCCTTGCTCCAGCAGCATCATTTTGCTTGTTTGTCCTTGTACGTTTGTCCTGGCAGTTCTGTTCTCAAGGTAGTGGCTGATCCATTTATACATTTTCCCACAAACATGCATGTTTTGCAGTTTTACTTTCAGTCCTTCCTTCCATACTTTATCAAATGCTTTTTCTAAATCTATCCAGACTGCTAGTGTGTGCTTTTTCTCTTGGAAGGCATCCTCTATTTCCTGAGCTATATAGGTTATTTGATCTTCAGTGGATCTGTACTTTCTGAATCCTGCTTGGTGTGGTGTTAAGAGTTTGTTTTCTTCCAGATGCCATGTTAGCCTGCCATTGATAATGCGTTCCATTAATTTTCCTACACAGCTAAGTAGACTGATAGGTCGATAGCCATTTGGTTCTTCCAGGTCTTTTCCTTTCTTTGGGACTGGTATTAGTATAGCTTCCTTCCCATGCCTGTGGGACTATTCCTCTCTTCCAGCTGTTATTTAGGACTGCTAGTAGTTTCTTCTTTGCCTTGTTGCCTAGTCCTATTAGCATTTCATTTGTGATTCCATCCTTTCCTGGTGATTTCTTCTTTTTTAGGGTATTCATTGCCTGTTCCATTTCTTCCATTGTTAGATTTGCCATCATATATTCTGCTGCTGTCTCTGTATTTCTATGATGTATCTGTTTGTCTTTGATTGCTTTCTTCTGTTCGGTTGTAATATCAATGTGGTGCATTTGCAGCCTTTTTTCCTGTAAGCAAGGCATTTCCTTGTTTAATTGTTATTTGTTTGTTTCTAGGTCCTTCATTGTTCATGGCTTTCACTAGTTTCCATAGTTTGTTTCCATCCCTGTCAAAATTCAGGTTTTCTGTTTTTTCCCTCCAACAATCTCTTGTTGTTTGATTTACTGTTCTTTTATATTTTGCTGAGATGGCTTTGAGAGAGATATTCGCTTCAATTGTTTGTTCTCTCTCTGCTGTCTTCCTGGCATCTTCAACTTTGTCCTCCAAACTTTGTAGTTCTTCAGTCCAGTATGGTTTGTAATTTTTCCTCGCTCCTCTAGGAATGGACTCAGTGGCTGCCTGTATTATCGCTCTGTTTAGACTTTCCACCATTTGCTTTATGTTGCCATATCGTGTATTTATGTTTTCACAATATTTGTCTGTTAGTATGGCAAATCTGTCCCAATCTGCTCGTTTGTAATTCCAGCGGGGCAAGGGCTTTTGCTCCTGTGGAACATACTCCATATTCATTACAAGCTTGATTGGTCTGTGGTCACTACCTGCTAATTGGTCCAGCACATGGCGATCGATTTTGTGGAGGATGTCTCCTGTGCAGAAAAGCTAAGTCTGGAATAGAAGTGGTAAGCCATCTTCTGGAGTAGAAGCTCGGTGTGTCATCCGCTTTGTTGAGTAGATGGAGATTTGAGTCTATTTCCCAGTCCTCCAATTCATCTCCTCTTTTGTCAGTATCTGGGTATCCCCATCTTTCTGAACGGCTGATATCCTCTGACTGAAAATTTGCGATTGGCATTGAGGTGTGTCTCTTGAATGCATGCCACATCTATTCTATCTTTATGAAGACGCTGTGTCAGGGATTCTTTCTTGTTATAAACTCCTTCGGCATTCCACTGTAGTATGTTGAGTGTCCTTGGTATTTGGTCAATAGCTCTTAACCTACTCCTCTGTGCCTTGACTCCACAGCACAGGGGAAGGTGACCACCAGTAGTCATGGGTGGACCCCCTCGAGGCAGGGGGCCCGGCACTATCACCGCCTGATGGGACCTTCACGGGATTAGCACCATAACGATTAATGTTCATCTGTGGCATCATGAAATGATAAGTTACGTTGCACTTCTTTGTCAAGCTTGTGGCTCAGTACATCCGATTTCGACAAGCACTTTTCGGGATGCTTTCCCTAGCCTTTGACTGTCCCCAGTCTACCTACAAGGCAGCAGGTTTGTGCGTCACTTCGTCTGGTCCCTCTCCCTTGACCTGTCCGACATGGGTGACCCTACCAGTAGCAGTGCTACCGTCGGCATAGCTCTTGGGGTCATTGGAACGCGCAAGCCCCTCTACCTCGTCAAGGTGGACGCACAGCAGAGGGGATGTTAGGGTTTAAAATTCTAAGTTTGGTGCTAAGCTGAATTTTCTTTGACTTCCGCAAATGTCTTAACGTCATGAAAGCTCCTCTCACCTTTAGTATTTTTTATGTTAATATCTCTACCTGTTCCCCCACCTTTGACTACATTGCTACCTAAATATGTGTATTTTTTTTCTTTTGCGCTCGCTCGCTTTGAACTCAAGCGTAGTCCATACACACTATTTATAGTGGTGCTGGACTGAATTTTGCGAGTGGATTTGCTTTCCCTATTAACAGTGTCCTTCGCCATCAGGCGAACCCACTACGACTTTTGAGGTACTTGTAATTTACATCCCCAAGTCAAGGACAACAAGTCAACATTTTAGTCTAGCTGTCCAATATAGGGGTTGAACCGCATACCTTGGTATCAGCACACCGGATGTTTAAAAACACGCATTCTTACCCATTCGGCCATGCTGAAACAGGTGAATGATTCCACCTATGGAAGTGAGGCTTCACCAATGGAGATCAAGTTATCACATGCCTGGTTTATTCTCATAATTTCTGTCTTTCCCCCTCCCCCCAATGAAATGTTGGACTTAGTTGTAGTGACCTCCCATCAAGTATGCTTAGTTTGGCTTGCATCTGATTTTCTGCGTGGGACAGAGGGCAATGTCATCAACAAATGCAGATCTTCAATTAAATTTATCATGACTCTTCAAGATATTTTAGCATCTTTCATATTTTCATGGCTTGAAGGGATTTTGTTTAGCTGTATACTAAAATTGGTTATATGTAACATCAAGACTCATCGTATATATTGCTAGTAAACTACAGGTGTTCATTTATTGGTGCCTGCACATAACAGTGTGACTGAGGATTTTGGCAGAATTGTTTGTGCAGAACTCATGGAGAGAACAGGGCCAATTCCAATGGATCAAGAGGTGAGAGGACGCTGGATAGAATACACATTTGCAAGACGATGAGCTTAGTTTAACTAGTTACTCCCTTGTATGGAATCTACAGGGCAAATGGGATACTGGAAGATCTGAAAGAGCATGATGAAGAGAAGTGGGGGGGGGGGGGGGGGGGGGGGGGGGGGGTAGAGATGAATGATATGGGGAGCTGCAAAAGATTGTAAAAGATAGGACTGCTTGGCATCCCCAAATGGGGGAATAATGGACTAAAGAAGAAGAACAACTTTTTATTGAGGGAAAATGGTGCCTCGAGCTGCTAGAAGTTGTCTTTTCTATTCAAACTATTGGCACTCTTCCAAATAACGGTCCTAAATTATTTAGTGTAAAAAGTATCTCTTACAGGGCCTCATAAGTTGATGTTGTCGATCACTTCCGGTTCAATGTGACGTGGACTGCTAGACCGATCGATGGATGCAATAAATGTTTCCTGGGCCCAGAGGGCCTTACTGTCGTCGGAATGTATATCCATTTCCACATATAACTGATAGGTGTACACTCCGACGACTGTGAGGGCCCTTTGGGCCCAAAAACATTTATTGCATCCATCGATCAGTCTAGCAGTCCACGTCACACTGAACCGGAAGTGATCAACAACACATTCAATGCTCGTTCCACAACTTTTGTGCCACAATTTCCACATATAACTGTGAAATATTATTGGTACGTAATTCCATTTTCTCAGTTCTATATTTTAGTTCCTAGTGTTAATTTTTTTTTTTTAAAATTAGATCACCTAATGAGGCCCTGTAAGGGATGCTTTTTACGCTAAATAATTTAGGACCGTTATTTGGAAGAGTGCCAAACTTTTAAACTATTTCCTATTAAAATTAGGATTACTCACAAATTGAGACTTTACTGAAGTTCAAGTTATTATTTATAATTTTATATTTTTATTTACCTTTCCACCCCCTGAACCCGCGTGACTTTATGCTGTGTTAGATGCTCAAGGACCCAGTTTGCTGTCCTCGTTCTTCTATCATATGACAATATGAAATCATCGTAAGATCGCAAATTATCCGTACTAGGAAACCCGTATTTGACAATCTGGCCAATGCTTGATACAGGCGGTGCCGATGAAGGAGAAGACGTTGCAGATGCCGGCGTTTGTTTACTGTCCGTGTCTGGTAACGGAAATCCCGGCGTGTCAAGGACATCGGTATTTTTTTGAACGGCGCTTTTAGCGTGTAAAGCAGTGAATGAGTTAAAGTCTTCCTTTGTTTGAAACCGATTGCCCATGTAGAAGCCCACACAAGCAGACATAGCTGCTATAGCAGCCGTGGTTCTTGCAAACACCATGTTTTGATTTTTGTGTGTGTCACTTTCGGCAACCGGAAGTTGACAATGTAAGAGGTAAGCAAGTTTCCGAATTTTTCCGTAAGCAGTAGAGCAATAGCACATGTTATGACATAATAATGAATTAATTTAAAAAAAAAAAAACATGTATTAAAAATAGCGTCTCGCTTACCGCTTAAGACAGAAACAGACAGACACTCAGCCGAAGCCATTGAAATGGCGCGGCAGGGGTAGGCAAGAACTTTAGTTAGTTAGTTAGTCGCAGTTCCAACTTCACAGCAACGGGTCATCCCCATTATGCTCTGTTCCTGTGCCAGTGAATATCACACAAAACGCTCCCCACTGCCCAATGTGAAAAGTGGAAAAGACAGGAGTCTCGACAAACAACAGCCTGCACAGATACACTGTGCATAATGCCGCCGCCAGAATGTCAACACAATAGTCCCCCACAAACCACCCAGTTCATTTCTGATGGAATCGGCAGTCATTTTCCCATCTGGATGTTTCCTAGATGTTCACCCACACAGTCCACGAAATACAGTTCATCGTCGATGGCAGTGGCAGTCAACCAGAAGCCCAGCAGCCACGCATTTCTGCATAAGGCAAAAACCGGTCAATTCTGGGACATAGCCATCTGCCATCGCTCCGAACATGCAGTCACGTTCCAAAAAACCTCGGGCAGATTTAAAAGCATTTCACACGAAACTCACAGCTCACAGTGTCGCGCCACGCACTCACTCAGTAGCAGGGCGACGGAACCATCAAGCCTCCTTAGTCGCCTCTTACGACATGCGTGGTAGGCTGCAGTGTTGCTATTCTTTACTTCCCTTTTGGGCCCCGGCAACACACGGGAGAGGGCAAGAACTGATGGAACGCAATGAATGTCTCCTCTCTTTGTCGGTCGGGGACCACATGAAGCGCCGCCCTGACCGATTGGCCGCTACCCTATTTCGGGGTGCCTAGCTACTGCCCTGGATACGACCCACAGTGACGGCTTGAACTAACCGTTCGCCAGGTCGTCTGGCATAATGAGTGCCGCTGAGAATGCTAAGATTGCTCCGGCTCGGCTGGTCAATTTGTCCCACAAGCATGAGCAGCGCCGCCCCGGTTGGAAAGGGAGGGGGGGGGGGGGGGGCTAAGTGGTCTCGAGGTATGGTGTCCGCCTCGAGTGCTGGAGTTCCCGGGTTCAAGCCCCGGTAGGGCCGGGGATTTTTTTTTCACGTCGACTTCTAGTAGCAACATTTCCCCTGGTCTCTGGGTAGTGAGATGGGACGCCCGTGTGCATTGTTGCACACGTAAAATATTCCTTGGCAGTTGGAAATCGAAAAGAGTAGCCTAACGGCGCTGCCCGGGCAACATTTCGAGTTAAAAACCTACCCAAAGTATTTCAGGATCCTCGCCGGTGCTACGGAGTTGTGCACTGAGCATAGTTTCTCCGAACTCAGGCTTGACTTTAGGAGTAGAATGGAGCACTTATGGGTTAGTACCCATGTGCTGTGATGTTGATCCGTTGACTAAACTAAACTAACTAGACAGAAACGGACAATAGATATCCCCATTTCTGACGGGTTCAGTGACTGAGAAGCTACGGTGTCCGTCTTATTCTCTTAAAGTATAAGGTTCGCTCCCATCATAGGGCAGGGCATACTTCATAGAATCATTTGTATCTAATGATAATAAGCCACCCCCTGATCTCTTGGGTAGGGAGATCGAATACCTAGCCTTAGATAAGAGCGAAAAACAGGAGTTTCCTTTGCAATTTGTGCACATTTGAAGCCGTCGTTAATAACAATTATGAGACCATTGCCCTGGTAAAACTGTTAAGAAAGAAAACCGACCCACGAATAGATAAGAGTTCTTTACCTCGGATAGAGTCTTCCTAGATGAAGTAATTCTTTCCTAACTGCATGCCAAAGTTACAAATTATTTGTCTGTTAACCTGTCAATATTGTTGTTGAGGATATCAAGAGGGTTTAGCACGTGACATCACGGTGCAGACGAACATGGTGACGTCATAACACCAGTTTAAAGATAGCCGCTCGACTTTTGACATGTACCAAAGAGGAGCAGCAGTTTGTTATCCCATTTAAAAAAAAAAAAAAAAAAATCAATGAAGGGGTTAAACCTATAGACATTCATCGACGAGTAAAAGTCCAGTATTGTGATGCATGCCTGTCAGTCCAGCACGTGTATGAGTGGAGTAGGAAGTTTCAAAACGGCGTGACTTCTGTGACAGACTGTTCACTGCCGAGTCAGCCACACCTCGTAGTGACCCCAGAGTCGATGTTTCTACAGGAGTCGAAACACTTTCTTGGCACTGGAGGACTTGCATTGAACGCAGTGGTGACTACATCGAAAAATTATATATTTGTGCTGTGCTTTTTCAGAACATATTCACTAAAAAAAGCATTTAAGGTTTTCATTTGAAGTCCCCTCGTAAATTGCTTCCTCCTTCTCCTTGTCTGTTGTCATGAGCATGCCATTGTCGAATAGAGCTTGAAATTCTCTAATTTCTCCGTTTTAAATCTTTTCCGCCCTCTCCAGTTCCTCTTCTGTGCTTTGAGGTGCCTGTCGTAATTTCTGTAACTGCTTAATTGCAGTACTCTTTGGCTTCCATAACAATTCCACTTCCGGTGTCCACCACGGAGCTGTACAAAAGTGAATCTTCTGGTTCCAATACATGTCTTCTGTCGAACGTGTACAGTATGGGTCTTGCACCGTTCATATCTGAAGGTCTTGCGTGCTCTCATACCCTTGATCTCCCCTCTGTAGTGTCTCCACCTTGCCGTGGTAGAGGAGCTTTCGCGAACCAATGACCCAAAGAGCTATGCCGACGGTAGCACATCTACTGAAGAAGAAGAAGAAGAAGAAGAAGAAGAAGAAGAAGAAGAAGAAGAAGAAGAAGAAGAAGAAGAAGAAGAAGAAGAAGAAGAAGAAGAAGAAGAAGAAGAAGAAATACCATTGATCTTACTAGTTGTAGAAGTCATTATCGAGCATGGCATATGGTCACCCCAATGATCCCCAAAACGATCCATTTCGTATACGATACTATCGACAAGGTGACAAGTGTCAGGTTAGTAGCAGTATCTGTGTCCCCAGGTCTCATTATCCAATCTAACTGGTCTGTCAGATTTTCCTTCCGTCATTTAAGCAGACCAACTCTAGCGCAACCGCGATCTCTGCAAAGGCATCCACCGGTCGTTTTCCCCCTGCATAATCCCATACTATGCTCCGAGCATTAACATCCCCACAAGTGAGAAACTTCCCGCCTGAGATTTCTCCAACTCTGTGAGCCAGTAGCCCTAGTGATCCTTAGTCACCTTAGTAACAGCAGAATGCACAGCGGATTTTCGTTATGCGCGTATCTTATTTACATAAATAATTGCTTATGTAATTGCGGTTTTCTTTTATTTTATAATAAGAGAAGAGTCTCGTCAGCACATCTAATTTATGAGACGCGGTAAACCTCAGTTTAAACAAAAGAATCAAACATTTATGATGACATTTGAGGCAATAGTTGTGGCGCTGCACGCACTAGTTATGCGAAAGACTGATGGTCAGTGATACAAGAGTTTAAAATAAGATGCAGGTGGCATGAATATGTGCCAGTCATGTGTTAGGCAAACATGCACACTTTTCTGGATACATTTCAATGGGCGTGCTGGAGTCATGTAGCAATTAGATCTTCTTCTTCTTCTTTCGTTCGTTTGAAATACATCTATAACTGCAATGTTGTCTTCTGTATGAATCTAACAGTCTGTTTTAGTTCACTCAGCGGTCCATAGAGTTTATCTTCCACTGTTGTCTCTCTAGGCCAGAAGGTTTGGCTAGATATGTTGTAGTTTGGGCAGTCTTGGAGTATGTGCTATGCTGTCTGCGACGCCAAACCACATGTGCACATGGCTGAGTCATTAATTTTGAATTTTGTATACATGTAGTTGCGCAGTCTGTTGTGTCCTGTTCTAAGGCGCAGAATAATGACTTGTTCTGGTCTGTTTTGGTGGCCTTCTGACTGATTTGATCATTCTTTTCTTTTGATGGTATGTAATGGGCACATCAGATCACAATTAGATGATAGGCTGGCTTCTGTATTTGGAAAAATGTTCATCTGGACATATCTTCAGTTGTGCAAGAGATTAGGAAAATGGCTGTCGATGACTCCTAAGAAATATTACTAAGAACCACACTGCAATGAGTTAGGAAGAACATATTACCAAAAGAACAATGTCATCATCATGTGCCATGCCGGTAAGCGATTGCAATCATGGTTTTGCCATCTCACACTATCACTAGTGGTTTTCAACCGGTGGGGAATTCCCCCCACCACCCCAGGGGGGAATTTTAGGGTTTTCAGAGGGGGGGGGGGGGGGGGGGAAGATTATTTCAAGGTCGAGTTAATATAAGAATCGATTACTTGATATTGTTTTTCCCTCCATACTTTCTGGTTCTGTACTTCTCGCCCTTCTGAAATTCATTTTATAACGTAAGTAGACCCACAAATCACGATTTATTTAGACGTCTAGACTTATTCTTGTATGTGTTATTAAATTAGCTTCCATTTTTACGTATACTGTGTAGGGGTAGGGGGAATTTATACGGAGGAAATACGAAAGTGGGGGAGGGGAGATGAACGTTCCGAAAATATGGCGAAGAGGTGCACGGGCCAAAAAAGATTGAGAACTACTGTTCTATCAGATCTGTGTTCTTGTCCCAATTATGCCATATGGCAAATTTATGGGGGAAAGAACATATAGTGGAATGAGCTGAGCTAAGAACCTACATCACTGCACTCCCACGAGAGCTCCGTCCCCTCGCTCAACAGCCAGCGAAGAGTCATACTACTAATCGTTCCAACCGCCATTTGATTGAAAGTTCTCCTGGTCTTCCCTCTCAATTTTGAAATTCTTCCAGAACCCCTTCCGATCCCCCGCCATATCATCCTCAGTCTGTTTCACCGCTTTCTCCATCTGGTCCCACAAGCGCCCGATCACCTCTCCTTTGTCCATATAACCCACCACCAAGAGGTGCATTCCCCAGCACACCCGCATGACTAGTGCAGAAAATCCATACCATTCTCACAATCTTTGACCTCTGAAGCGAGGAAAGCCATTCTACACGAAACATCCCCTTCTCCACCTTACTAAGCATACTCCTTGAGTTCGTAGTGAATGCAATGTGTGTTGCAGATGTAATCTCTAACTATCGGAAGACTTCTGTGACTGCTTCCACGTTCATTATCATGCTGGAGGTTTTGGTCTCGTATGCCAGACTTTCCTTTTTTCATACATTGTCAATTAGCCTTTGCAATGAAACCCAGCCACTACGTATGTTTCTCACCACTGACCCATTGGTGTAGATAACCATGTCAGCTTGATGTGTGTTGTCTTGGATCAGTCCTTGTAGCTCAAACTCTGTGCGCCCTTTTGCCAACTCTCTGCACTAACGACCCTGTGTTACTCTTGATGTGTGTTGTCTTGGATCAGTCCTTGTAGCTCAAACTCTGTGCGCCCTTTTGCCCACTCTCTGCACTAACGACCCTGTGTTACTCTTGATGTGTGTTATCTTGGATCAGTCCTTGTAGCTCAAACTCTGTGCGCCCTTTTGCCCACTCTCTGCACTAACGACCCTGTGTTACTATTACCTTGTGCCAGTCCGACATGTCTTCCGGTACTTTTACCCACTCTTTTTCATGATTGATGTTCTCTCTATCACACACTTGGCTGATTTCTGCCTGTGCCACCCAGGACCTGCCTTTGCTCAGTCTATGACACTTCACAATATCCATGCCTTCATGCAGGGGGTGATCCCTGTCTGCAGAGACTCTCAGGTATCATCGTTTAGCTTGAAGGACCCTATCCGCCCATCCGCAATTGCTTGTAGTGCAAGGATATGTCTTATGCATACAATTGGTGTCCTTTGTGCACCCCAGGATCACCCGCATGGCCTGTTCATTTCCCGCTTGATGTTTTCCAGCTTACCATCATGCATGAGTGTTCTCACATTTTATGTCCCAATTACAAATGAATTAGAATAACGAAGACACAAACAATAGATTGCACGATTTATTGACTGGCATATTTCCAGATTTGTGCAAACAGAACGATATCTTAGTTAGCTTAAAACTACCGTGGTAGACAATTGACATTACTGTGCGAATATGTGTATATTTAAATTTGAAGGATTTATCTAGTTAATTTACTTTACGCTGTGTGATTTCAGCAGTATGTACCTGATGAGATGCAGCGAAATATGCCAGGCAATAAATCGTGCAAACTATTGTTTGTGTCTTCGTTATTCAAATTCACTACGGGAAAACAAATGAATTACTTCTTGCTTTGCATGCAGTCATGGTCGAATAGCACTCGTAGCACATGCTTTTCTTTGCCGGAACAGGCAGTTTTTGAACTCCACTTAAGGTCGTTCATATTACCTACAGATATGACATGTGAGGCAAATGTAAACGGGTTAGTTTGTCATTGCTTTCCTTCTTGGCAGTGGCTGTAGCCATTGTGGAAATGCAGAGATCCTCTGTCTACCGTCACGGAACTTGGGATCATAGCCAACAACTATCTTCAACGGCTTCCATGGCTTCACCTGATCCTGATCGGCCGTGGAAAGGGGAGAGGTGGAGGACTAACCGGGTATTATACCGTGCCCTATGATGCCATGTAGGCCAGCGGCACATGTTTAACATATCCAGTTAACAACAAACACAGTTAGTTCCCAGCTTGGAGATAACAGCGTCCGCCTGAATGGACAGAGCAAATGTGTCGAAATACAGGCAGTGAAACTGCGGCGTAAATGCAGTTGACATGAGAGGGAAATGGAGAAATATGGAGAAATATTCTACAGATGCAAAGTCAGCTGTTTCAACACTGGCGAGCAGAAACAACACACAACAGCATTCCGTGGACTAGGTAACAAATCCGAATGACTTGTCACAAAACGAACGCCCTTCACATTGCTAAATACTTAGACATAAAGAGGCGGACAGATTGATAAAGGAAGATAGAAGACTATCGCAGCTTTCATCTCATCTCATCAGGTTCTTCTTGTACCTTGCGGTGTCCAGGTGAAGTATAAAGAGCAGGAGTGTGTCCGTGTATGGGCTACATATATCCATATTCCCATGGACTCTAATTCCCTCTGTCCATTGATTACGTGGCCGACCTCTTCCTCTGCTTCCGCCTGGTCTGTACATCATTGATTGTTGAGTTATACTGTTAGTTGGTAATCTAGTTATATGACCAAACCATTTAACGTGCTGTTGTCTGATAAATTCTAGTGCTGCTATAACCCCAACTTTAGACCTGATCTCATTTCTGATTTTCTCTCTTCTTGGTACATTGAGTATTTCCTCTCAGGAATATCTCAGCTTTAAAAAAAAAAAACAACTAAATAAAACCCATGACATCCATGCTACTGTTTATGAGCCATAACACAGGATTTAATAAATAAATAAATAATAAAAGGTAGAAGAGACATGCATGTAACTGTAGAACATATGACTGTTGTAGTAGTATCCAAAATGCGGAACAGAAAAATGCCTACAGGCGCCTCAATTGAAAAACTGGAGATGTAAAGCTGCAGTTTGATGCTTTTGGGGCGATATATTCATAGTGACTCTAAATGTGTGACGTCTAAGTTTGTACGATGTCTTGTTAAAACCAACAAAGTTACAATGGAACAAGATAACCCAGTGAAACGAAATTGATACAGAAGCAGCCTTGCACTGTGATTTTTATACAAACGTTTATTCACTTTTGATTTCAAGGACTATACATTGATCAGTCGATGTTATGCACGCATAATCTGCAGACTATTACCATTTGTAGTACAATCTTGTACTTTTTAATGGAGGCTAATACAAACTTTCGTATTGTGCACTTTTATAATTTCGCAAAATATCTCTTCACAAGTTAAATAACAAACTGATGGAATAAATTGCGGCCAGCAATATTATCAAAGAGATTAACAATAAAATTAATTCCTAACATATGTATTTCGTTGCACTTGTAAATCTATGATATAAAAAAAATTATACAGCGCCAAGTCCCAAGTTGAAATAGGTCTTAGTAGAAGATAAGCCAGGGAGATCCACGTGCATTAATAGAAAATTGAAAATCTGACTGATCTTCTGCAGAGCTCGACGAGGCACTTTACAAAGCATGTAGTCTGGCGCCTCTCCTTTTGTTGTTGCTGGTGAAGCAGACTTTCTTCTCGGGGAAGAAGATGAGCCCGGAGGCATGCTCGATCTGACACAGGGGAGTCAGGTAGTCATCCAGTTTGACTTCCTCTCCTTCGTCTGGTTTGCAGTTGGGAACCATGTAGGATTCCAGTTCGAGGTTGCCATCGTGGGTTTCGATGATGATCACCTGGATGGAAGCAGGAAAATAGATAATTTCTTCAAAGTCATAATACTTTATACGTGATGTGAAATTTATCTCCACGATTGTATTTTGGAGGTCTCATTTGTACCAAGAGGCGAAGAAGAGAATGGCGCTGGATATGCCATAAGCTAAGGGGAAAAAACGAGAATAGTTTAACAAAAGCCTTATCTGGAACCCACAGGGGAATAAGTAAAAGAGGGAGACCTAAAATCTAAAGGAGAAAAGAAGAAACAGAATTAATAATGGAATGACATGGATAAAGCTGCATGGGATAGCTAAAGATAGTGGGACTTGGGGTGACCTGGTAGATGGATTATGCCCACTGGGGGTTAGAGGACAAAAGAAAGTAAACTACCGCACTGTGCCTACAATCAAAGAAGTTCTCACTAATCTAGAAGACCAATTAATACTGATAATATTTATAGAGGTACACACATCTTTCAACAGCCGGCCTTGAGTGTTGTCGATCAGTTCTATTGACCATATCGCCCCCCCCCCCCCCCTTAACCACCGTCTTAGACCATCCACCATCTTTTCTCATTCTGCCTTTCTTTTCTTCCACCATCGATCTTTGTAGTCATCACGTTGTTCTCCGGTGCGTTTCTTTTCGTTATGTAACCAAAGAATACTGCCTTTTTCTTATTGTTGCGTATAATGTTTACTTTCATTAGCCTCTAACTGGTCATGCATGTTAGTTACTGATATCCCAATGTGTTTGTTACATTCGACTTAAAATCTGTTACCTTCACGATTTTCCTAATTTGTTCCTTCATATACCAACATTCACTGTCAATTAGTAATTAGGGAAATTTAACACAAAACGCAAGCTTAACGCAGTCCAATCAAGACAATGGTTCAAAATTCCCCCTTCCCCCACTATTTGACACTGTAAGGGGAGGGGGTGAGTGCAATGGGGCTCCAACACTGTCTCTCTCTCGCCCTGACTGTACATTCTGTCAGATTGATGTTCGTCCATTTCTTGATGTTATCTTCCCACTTGTATCGTTGTCTACACCATGCTTGCTTGCCTTCAACCTTGCTCTCCAGTAACGTTTATATAAGAGTTGGTACTATCCCTCTCGCTGTTCATATAACTGTTTATGCATTCATTGATGAGATAAGTCAGCACAACGAGTGATAAGTCGTTGGATCATGGCCCCACTGTCCCCTATACCAGAGGTTCTCAACCGGTGGGAAATTCCCCCCCCCCCCACCCCAGGGAGGGGGAGGAGAGGGGGTAGGGTTTCCGGGGGGATTAAGATTATTACAAGATCGCATTAATACACAAACCGATTACTTGATGTTTTTCCCTTCATACTTTACGGTTCTGTGCTTCTCCCCCTTCTGAAATTCGTTATATAGCGTAAGTAGATCCGCAAATCAGGTTTTATGTAGACGTCTAGACTTGTTCTAGTATGTGTTATTAAATTTAGCTTCCATTTTTACGTGTACTGTGTAGAGGCCGGGGGGGGGGGATTTATAGGGAGGAAATACAAAAGGGGGGAATGACATTTTGAACACATGGTGAAGGGGTGCATGGGCCAAAAACGGTTGAGAACCACTGTCCTATACTCTTCTTCGCTCAGACGTAACTGCATCTTTCTGCGATGATCTTTTCCCTATGGCATGATCTATTTCTCTTGCCTTAGGTCCTGCCTCCTGTGTTTTCATTAATAGACCGAGTGTCTCATATTTTAACCAAGTCTAGGTAATCATGGTTGATGATGCTCAATTGTTGCCTATTTCTGTCATGCCTTGATGAATTTAGTCATTTGGTCTATTTTCTGTCCTGCTCATTTATTGAATGCATCAAGAACATCACGCATCCAAAGCTTTCACATTCGTTTAATGTCTTTGACTTAGAAACCATGTTCAGAACTTTATAGTATTTAATATGATACCCCTTGGTCCCATAACTGCGATCCTTCAAAATCTGGCAATGATGAGAATTCTTGTAGAAAGAGTTAACTTTATAAGAGGACATTTAAAAGAATTAAGTATTAATCTGCTCTGACATAATGGGAAAGGGACCAAGACACACAAATAGTATGGGGAATTTAAAACCTCAAGTCCAAAACAACCATTAATATATCGTGCAGGAAGACGTGACCTCAACTTGGCCATTCTGAAAGTATAAATACCAGCCGCCTATTTGACACACTTACTAGCCATGGCTGTGCAATAGATTGAAGAAAGATAAACTAAACTGGTCAAATACTTAACTAGGGAAGAAAGACGTGTTTGTTTCTCGACTAATCAGCAATGAACTATAAACTAAGAGATATATTTGGTCCGTTTGTCCGAGACATCGTATTTTGAAATGAAATACATTTTAGAAAAAGGTAAAGCAGGCGATTACTGTAAGAATTACATTCAAGGAGATTACTGTAATCCCGTATATTCTCGTGAGTAACATAACCTGCGCGAGAATCGGTAGCGGTTCTCGCCGCGTTGGTAACTTAGGGTTATGTGAACCGGTCGCTCAGAAAGCAATGGCAAACTACTGAGCGCAATCTTACCTAGTACATCAACAGCAGCTGATAAATGCTGATGTTGACTACAACGTCATTTAAGGGATATGCATATATATATATATATATATATATATATATATATATATATATATATATATATATATATATATATATATATATATATATATATATATATATATATATATATATATAAAATCGCAGGGAAGATACTCGCCAGAATTCTTCTCAATTGCCTCACGGCTCATCTCGATCAAGGTCGTCTTCCTGAGAGTCAATGTGGCTTCAGAAAAGAATGAGGAACTGTTGACATGATTTTCGCTGCAAGCCAGCTGCAAGAGAAATGTTAGGAACAGAACTCTGAGATGTTTTCCACTTTCATTGACCTTACCAAAGCTTTTGATACAGTCAGCAGAGAACGACTGTGGAAGATTATGGCGAAATATGGCTGTCCACAAAAGTTTGTCCAAATAGTGCGGCTATTTCATGATGGTGTGCAGGCAAGAGTACAGTAAAATGGTGGACTGTTTGAGCCATTTCCTGTCACCAATGGAGTGAAGCAAGGATGTGTCCTAGGACCAACACTGTTCAGCCTCATGTTTTCAGCTATGCTGACGAATGACTTCGAGAACAATAACAATGGAATAGACATCAACTACCACATGGATGGAAAGTTGTTCAATCACACCGTCAGAGAACTATTTGCTGATGATTGCGCTCTATATGCCAACTCAGAGGCAGACACGCAACATGTTTCAGCTTTCTCATATGTCTGTGCCAACTTTGGGCTCAATATCAACTTGGAGAAGATTGTAGTTATGTACCAGCCAGCTCCAGGGAATAATTACACCGTGGCGAATATCAAGGTGAACGGCCATAGACTAAATGTTGTGGACATGTTCACCTATCTTGGCAGCACTGTGTCACAAGCTGCCACAGTTGATGACGAAGTGAATGCAAGAATCTCCAAGGCCAGCGCGGCCTTTGGCAGACTGTACAAGAATGTATGGGACAGAGATGGAATACGCCTGCAAACAAAGCTGAAAGTCTATAAAGCCGTTGTATTATCCACACTGCTATATGCTTGTGAAACATGGACTGTTTATCAGCAACACGCTAGGAAATTAAACCACTTCCACACAGTCTGCCATAGGAAGCTATTGAAGATTAAATGGCAAGGCAAGATCCCTAACACTGAAGTTCTAGAAAGAGCGTCCATGCCCAGTATCCACAAAGTACTAATGAAGAATCAGATTCGTTGGGCTGGTCACTTAACTCGTATGCCAGATCACAGGCTCCCTAAACGAAGTTTTTTACTTCGAGCTGCGTTGTGGTAAACGCTCCCGAGGCGACCAGAGGAAAAGCTTTAAAGACATTCTGAAATCTCACTGAAAGCTTTTGAAATTCATCTTGACACACGGGAGACAGCTGCTAAAGACCGTAATTCGTGGCGTGCATCATTACATAAGGATGCAGTCACTTGAGAAGCAACCATCTTTGAAGAAAAGGCTGGACAGAAAAACTACTGCAGGAGATCCTCCTCCTGGAACGTTAGGGATTCTTTGCCCACATAGTCGAACATTTCGAGACAAAATAGGCCTTATCAACGATCTTAGAACTCACGGATCCATACTTTCAACTCCACTGGATGAAATGAATGGTCATCATCATTCTTGATGCACAAACAACAACAATATATATATATATATACTGGCTAGGTTTAAAGCAACACCCACCTTAAAGAAGTGTGTTGGTACCGACACTTCACCTTCCCCAAGTACGTCAAACTTCATCTGCACCTTGCCATCATTTTCGCTAAAATGATGATATAGGATCTTAATAGTGTAGGGTGTATTTTTAATGACTGCAGTGTTTAAAAATATTTCCGGTCCAAGTTGTGTATTCACCCTCCGTAAACTTCATGCAATATTAACTTTATCAATACCATTATCACCATCAATAACATCGTTATGACAATCACCATAATTTTTATAATTACCAACACAGTCAACACCATCAATACCATTATCATTATCATCGTCATCATCATAATTATCAATGTCATCAATCACAAACATCATCTCATTGTCTTTAACACCATTTTATATTTTAATCATTACCAACATCATGCTTACTACCAACATAATAATCATCATGATTACTACCAACATCATCATCATCATGCTTACTACCAACATTACCATCATCATGATTACTACCAACATCATCATCATCATGCTTACTACCAACATCAACATCATCATGATTACTACCAACATCACCATCATCATGATTACTACCAACACCACCATCATCATGATTACTACCAACATCATCATCATCATGCTTACAACCAACACCAACATCATCATGATTACTACCAACACCAACATCATCATGATTACTACCAACATCATCATCATCATGCTTACAACCAACACCAACATCATCATGATTACTACCAACACCAACATCATGATTACTACCAACATCAACATCATCATGATTACTACCAACACCAACGTCATGATTACTACCAACATCAACATCATCATGATTACTACCAACATCAACATCATTATGATTACTACCAACATTAACATCATCATGATTACTACCAACAACAACATCATCATGATTACTACCAACATCAACATCATCATGATTACTACTAACACCAACGTCATGATTACTACGAACATCAACATCATTATGATTACTACCAACATTATCATCATCATGATTACTACCAACACCATCATCATCATGATTACTACCAACATCAACATCATCATGATTACTACCAACATCAACATCATCATGATTACTACCAACATCAACATCATGATTACTACCAACACCAACGTCATGATTCCTACCAACACTAATATCATGATTACTACCAACATCAACATCATCATGCTTACAATCAACACCAACATCATCATGATTACTACGAACACCAACATCATTATTACTACCGACGTCAACATCATCACGATTACTACCAACATCACCATCATCATGCTTACTACCAACATCAACATGCTTACTAAAAACATCAACATCATCATGCTTACTACCAACATCAATATCATCGTGCTTACTACTACCAACATCAACATCATCATGCTTACTAGCAACATCACAATCATCATGATTACTACCAACATCAATATCATCATGATTACTACCAACACCAACATCATGATTACTACCAACACCAACATCATCATGATTACTACCAACACCAACATCATCATGATTACTACCAACACCAACATCATCTTGATTACTACCAACACCAACATCATCATGATTACTACCAACATCAACATCATCATGATTACTACCAACATCAACATCATCATGATTACTACCAACATCAACATCATCATGATTACTACCAACATCAACATCATCATGATTACTACCAACATCAACATCATCATGATTACTACCAACATCAACATCATCATGTTTACTACCAAAATCATAATCATCATGCTTACTACCAACATCAACATCATCATGCTTACTACAAACATCAACATCATCATGCTTACTACCAACATCAACATCATCATGATTACTACCAACATCAACATCATCATGATTACTACCAACATCAACATCATCGTGATTACTACCAACACCAACATCATCATGATTACTGCAAACACCAACACCATCATGATTACTACCAACACCAACACCATCATGATTACTACCAACACCAACATCATCATGATTACTACCAACACCAACATCATCATTATTACTACCAATACAAAAATCATTATGCTTACTACCAACATCAACATCATGCTTAATACCAACATCAGCATCATCATGCTTACTACCAACATCAACATCATCATGCTTACTACCAACATCAACATCATGCTTACTACCAACATCAGCATCATCATGCTTACTACCAACATCATCATACTTACTACCAACATCAGCATCATCATGCTTACTACCAACATCAATATCATCATGCTTACTACCAACATCAACATCATCATGCTTACTACCAACATTAATATCATCATGCTTACTACCAACATCAACATCATCATGATTACTACCAACATCAACACCATCATACTTACTACCAACATCAATATCATCATGATTACTACCAACATCACCATCATCATGCTTACTGCCAACATCAACATCATGCTTACTACCAACATCAACATCATCATGCTTACTACCATTATCAATATCATCATGCTTACTACCAACACCAATATAATCATGATTACTACCAACACCAACATCATCATGATTACTACCAACAACATCATCATGATTACTACCAACACTAACATCATCATGATTACTACCAACACCAACATCAACATCATCATGATTACTACCAACACCAACATCATCATGATTACTAGCACCATCAACATCATCATGCTTACTAGCCAACATCAATCATCATCATGCTTACTACCAACATCATCATCATCATGCTTACTACCAACATCAACATCAATATCATCATGCTTACTACCAACACCAACATCATCATGATTACTACCAACACCACCATCAATATCATCATGATTACTACCAACACCAACATCAATATCGTCGTGCTTACTACCAACATCATCATCATCATGCTTACTACCAACATCAACATCATCATGATTACTACCAACATCAACATCATCATGATTACTACCAACACCAACATCACCATCATCATGCTTGCGACCAACAACATCATCATCATGCTTACTACCAACATCAACATCATCATGCTTACTACCAACATCAACATCATCATGCTTACTACCAACACCAACATCAATATCATCATGCTTACTACCAACACCAACATCATCATGATTACTACCAACACCACCATCAATATCATCATGATTACTACCAACACCAACATCAATATCATCGTGCTTACTACCAACACCAACATCATCATCATCATGCTTACTACCAACATCAACATCATCATGATTACTACCAACACCAACATCATCATGATTACTACCAACACCAACATCAATATCATCGTGCTTACTACCAACACCAACATCATCATGATTATTACCAACACCAACATCATTATCATCGTGCTTACTACCAACACCAACATAATCATGATTACTTCCAAAACCAACATCAATATCATCGTGCTTACTACCAACACCAAAATCATCATGATTACTACCAACACCAAAACCAATATCATCATGATTACTACCAACACCAACATCATCATGCTTACTACCAACATCAACATCATCATCATTACTACCAACACCAACATCATCATGATTACTACCAACACCAACATCATTATCATCGTGCTTACTACCAACACCAACATAATCATGATTACTTCCAAAACCAACATCACTATCATCGTGCTTACTACCAACACCAAAATCATCATGATTACTACCAACACCAAGACCAATATCATCATGATTACTACCAACACCAACATTATCATGCTTACTACCAACATCAACATCATCATGATTACTACCAACACCAACATCATCATGATTACTAACAACACCAACATCAATATCATCGTGCTTACTACCAACACCAACATCATCATGATTACTGCCAACACCAACACCAACATCATCATGATTACTACCAACACCAACATCAATATCATCGTGCTTACTAAAAACACCAACATGAACATCATCATGCGTACTACCAACACCAACATCATCATGCTTACTACCAACATCCACATCATCATGCTTACTACCAACATCAGCATCATGCTTACTACCAACATCAACATCATCATGCTTACTACCAACATCATCATCATGATTACTACCAACATCAGCATCATGATTACTACGAACATCAGCATCATGATTACTACCAACATCAACATCATCATGCTTACTACCAACATCAACATCAATATCATCGTGCTTACTACCAACACCAACATCAATATCATCGTGCTTACTACCAACACCAACATCAATATCATCGTCCTTACTACCAACACCAACAACATCATGCTTACTACCAACATCAATATCATCATGCTTACTACCAACATCAATATCATCATGCTTACTACCAACATAAAATTCATCATGCTTACTACCAACATGAATATCATCATGCTTACTACCACACCAACATCATCATGTTACAACACCCACATCAACCAACATCACATATATCTCACCAACATCAATATCATCTATAAACTACCAACTCAACATCATCATGATTACTACCAACACCAACATCATCATGTTACTACCACACAACATCATCATGATTACTACCAACACACATCATCATGATTACTACCAACATCAACATATCATGCTTACTACCAACAAAATCATCATGCTTACACCAAACAACATCATCATGTTACTACCAAACATCACATCATGATTACTACAACACCACATCATGTTACTACAACACATCATCATGATTACTACCAACACAACATCATCATGTTACTACACATCAACATCAAATCATGGTTACTACCCAAAACCCAAAATCAATATATCCACTACCAAAACAACATCAAATCATCTCCCTTTCTACCAACACAACAACATCATCTTTTCTAAACAAATATCATCATGCTTACTACCAACATCAAATTTTATCATGCTTACTACCAAAAAATAAAACATCATGTTACTACCAACATCAAAATCATCATGTTACTACCAAAACCAAAATCACATGCTTACTACCAACACCCCAAACATCATGTTACTACCAAATCACTCATCATCTTACTACCCAAAACAATATATCATGATTTCTACCAACCAACATCATCATGATTACTACCAACACCAACACATCATGTTACTACCAACATAATCATCATGATTACTACCAACATCACATCATCATTTACTCCAAAATCAACAAACATGTTACTACCAAACAACATCATATGTTACTACCAACAAATCATCATGTTACTACAACACAAATATCATGATTACTACCAAAACCAACATCATATGTTACTACAACACAACATCATCATGATTACTACCAAAAACAACATCATCATGTTACTAAACATCAACATCATCATGATTTCTAACAAAAAACATCATCATGTTACTACCAACAAAAATCATCAGTTACTACCAACATCAACATCATGTTTCTAAAACCCCAAAAAACATCATATGTTACTACCCAAAACCCAAAATCATCATGATTACTACCAACACCCAAACCCTCATGTTACTACCAACATCAACATCATCATGTTACTACCAACACAACATCATCGTTTCTACCCAAAATCAAACATCATCATGTTACTACCAACACACATCATCATGCTTACTACCCAAAATAAATCATCATGCTTTCTACCAACATCAACATCATCATGATTACTACCAACATCAACATCATCATGCTTACTACCAACATCAACATCAATATCATCATGCTTACTACCAACATCAACATCATCATGCTTACTACCAACATCAACATCAATATCGTCGTGCTTACTACCAACACCAACATCAATATCATCGTGCTTACTACCAACACCAACATCAATATCATCGTCCTTACTACCAACACATACAATCATCATGATTACTACCAACATCACATCATTCATGATTACTACCAAAATCAACATAATCATGATTACTACCAACATGAACATCATCATGATTACTACCAACATCAACATCATCATGATTACTACCAACAGCAACATCATCATGATTACTATCAACATCAACATCATCATGATTACTATCAACATCAACATCATCATGATTACTATCAACATCAACATCATCATGATTACTACAACACCAACATCATCATGATTACTACCAACACCAACATCATCATGATTACTACCAACACCAACATCATCATGATTACTACCAACACCAACATCATCATGATTACTACCAACATCAACATCATCATGATTACTACCAACATCAACATCATCATGATTACTACCAACATCAACAACATCATGCTTACTAGTAACATCAACATCATCATGCTTACTACCAACATCAACATCATCATGCTTACTACCAACATCAACATCATCAAGCTTACTACCAACATCATCATCATCATGCTTACTATCAACATCAACATCATTATGCTTACTACCAACATCAACATCATCATGCTTACTACCAACATCAACATCAATATAATCATGCTTACTACCAACACCAACATCATCATGATTACTACCAACACCACCATCAATATCATCATGATTACTACCAACACCAACATCAATATCATCGTGCTTACTACCACCACCAACATAATCATCATCATGCTTACTACCAACATCAACATCATGATTACTACCAACACTAACATCATCATGATTACTACCAACACCAACATCATCATGATTACTAGCAACATCAACATCATCATGCTTACTAGCAACATCAATATTATCATGATTACTACCAACACCACCATCATCATGATTACTACCAACACATACATCATCATGATTACTACCAACACATACATCATCATGATTACTACCAACATCAGCATCATTATGATTACTACCAAAATCAACATAATCATGATTACTACCAACATGAACATCATCATGATTACTACCAACATCAACATCATCATGCTTACTATCAACAGCAACATCATCATGATTACTATCAACATCAACATCATCATGATTACTATCAACATCAACATCATCATGATTACTACCAACATCAACATCATCATGATTACTACCAACACCAACATCATCATGATTACTACCGACATCAACATCATCATGATTACTACCAACATCAACATCATCATGATTACTATCAACACCAACATCATCATGATTACTACCAACACCAATATCATCATGATTATTACCAACATCAACATCATCATGATTACTACCATCATCAACATCATCATGATTACTACCAACACCAACATCATGATTACTACCAACATCAACATAATCATGATTACTACCAACACCAACATCATGATTACTACCAACATTATCATCATGCTTACTACCAACACCAATCATCATGATTACTGCCAACACCAACATCATCATGATTACTACCACCACCATCATCATCATGATTACTACCAATGATGTTGATTACTACCAACACCAATATCATCATGATTACTACCAATACCAACATCATCATGATTACTACCAACATCAACACCATCATCAATACCGCATACATTACACCCCTTCATTAACATAAACATGCCCCAATTCCAGATTAGTTATAAAAGCCTTCAGAGGTACAGGACATGATTGAGAACTTGGAGCTCAAAGACTACACAGTAGGGGAATCTACGACCTATGGCTTTCAATAATTCTTGACTTAGTGCAAGAGAATGTTACTAGCCTTTGAAGGAAACTATTTTGGGGGTCAGCTAGATTTACGGTAAGGCTGATATGGCGACAGCTTACTCGAATCAAAGGACAGTGCAGCAAAACAAAGGGTCCACATCTGGAGAGGCTGGATCAGCATGAGCTGGGGGTATGGAAGACAATGCACAGAGGAAAAAGACGGACGTTCATTCAGATAGCCACTGGCATCACCAGCACGGAAACTTCGTTGGTTGAAGAAGTGGAAGGAGCACGAGTAGAAATGTCCCGAGTGTAATGATATTGATTTCCAGTTGGAAGTTTAACCTGATATCCGTCACCTTATCTACGCAATCTTGTGCGACAATTAGTCCGTGTGAGATTCGAGGGAAAGAGTGATTTTTTTGTTTATGCATCATAGCCGAAGAGGGACATCCACACCTGATGCTTTGTAGTCTATCTCTGCAAGACTTGGTGATGAGTTGGGAGGGGGAGAGGTGTTCTTCCGTGGGGAAGTGGTCATGCCGCCTGCCTAGCGTTGCGAAGGTGGTGAGTGGTTCATTTGCAGGCTCCGTTATTCAGTTCATGAGTGCAGTTTTTATTTTGGAGACACTGGGAGTTGTCGCTAGAGCTACGGAGTTGGTGCCTGGTGCTATGTGAGACGCTTTCGGCAGGCCGCTCTGCGAGCTGTATGGAATAGACCCCTGCGCAATGAGGCCGATCCTCTGAACTGTAAACCTCTTCAATCCGCAGGACTTCCGTGTTGATATGAGGCTGGGTTTCAATGAGGGAAAACTGTGTCAGTCTCACTTTCTCGTCTTGGTTTCATTGAATCCAATGCCAAGACATGGTAGAGACTGAAACATACATCAGGATGGAGTTACTAACCAAGGGAATCTGCTGTGGCTTGCCGGATTATGGTCAAACGTTGCTGGCAGATATTTCTACCTGCTGACCCAACAATTGGTTCCCTAGTGCAGTCTGTCGAAGACAGCCCACGCATGCTTAGGGTGACAAGCTTATGATTACTGGGGGATTATCACACTCACTTGGTGTAGCCATTGCCCAGAATTGTGGTCACTGTCACGGTAGAATCACAAATAACATTCGTAATCAGTTATGCTTACCATGGCAGGAAGAGTGGGCCAGAGCAAACATAGACACTCTTGTTTTCTCGCACCAGCTTTTCTCGGATGTAGCACTGTAAATCAAACCAGGGCCCGCAGCTGAAGCCTGGAACCTGGGAACAAATGTTCACATGCTTCTGTTGTAATACACAAGTCAGATGACTTATCGAGATGAAGGCGTGACTACAGCAGTCAACCCCAACATTTTCTGACTGTTTGTGATTTCTTGGCAAGTTTACGTTCAGTAGTTTGCCATTACTATCTGAACGACCGGCACTCATACCATTGTGTGGAAACCAAAGCAAGGCGGTCTGCTGCAAATCGTCCGCAGCTGTGTTTCTAACGCGGTATGCGACGTTACGACAGAGCGGGGTATAATAAATGAGTCACACAATTACCCAACGGCAGATGTGATAGTATACAATAAAGGAACTAAGGCATGGTATGCAATCGAGGTTCAGAAAGCAATGGCACACTACTGAACGTACACACTGCCTAGTTAATCACAAGCAGGCAAAACACGCTGGGGTTGATAGAGTAATCAGGTGTCTATGTGGACAAAGAGCTGTAATGGACAAGCAACTTGTATACAAGAATTAGACATATGAATGAAGCCACTGCAGACAATTGAAGGAGCACGTTGGTCTCCATGATGACATTGTAAACAATGTACAGGATGACGGAATTGAAGTAAGCCATGATATACAGGACGGGGACTAGATTGTTCTTAATATAAATTGTAAATAACAGAGGAATAAGAAGTCTGAATGAAGACATTATATACAGTAGAGGAACTAAACTACTAAACTATCTGAATGAAATGATAGTATACGACAGAATTTTCGGATAATTGATCTGAATGAAGATGGTTTTAAAAAGACGAACCCGATGATACATGACTGGTATACAATAGACAAATGAAGAAAAGAAATTACAATAAAACAATGACGATGTGTACAAAGAAAAAACGCGATTGTAACGTAGAGGTATACAACAGAGGAACCAGGTGTTTATGTGAATGAAGATTTGCTATACAATGTAGGAACCAAATGCTTGATATGGAAATACAGTTTGGAGAATAGCAAATGAAGCGACGTTAGAAAACGATCTATATTAGAATCTGCATCAAATGTGTGAAATGCTAATATAAAGTAACGAGGTCAACGTTCGATAAAGTGGATGCCATAAGAACATCACCCAAGTAACAGTCAACATTCACACAAGTGGATGCCAATATGAACATCGCCCAGATAAAAGTCAACGTTCAAACTAGTGGATGCCATAAGAACATCGCCCACATAACAGTCAACGTTCAAACAAGTAGATGCCATAAGAACATCGCCCACATAACAGTCAACGTTCAAACAAGTGGATGCCATAAGAACATCGCCCACATAATAGTCAACGTTCAAACAAGTAGATGCCATAAGAACATCGCCCACATAACAGTCAACGTTCAAACTAGTGGATGCCATAAGAACATCGCCCACATAACAGTCAACGTTCAAACAAGTAGATGCCATAAGAACATCGCCCACATAACAGTCAACGTTCAAACAAGTGGATGCCATAAGAACATCGCCCACATAACAGTCAACGTTCAAACTAGTGGATGCCATAAGAACATCGCCCACATAACAGTCAACGTTCAAACAAGTAGATGCTATAAGAACATCGCCCACATAACAGTCAACGTTCAAACTAGTAGATGCCATAAGAACATCGCCCACATAACAGTCAACGTTCAAACAAGTAGATGCCATAAGAACATCGCCCACATAACAGTCAACGTTCAAACTAGTGGATGCCATAAGAACATCGCCCACATAACAGTCAACATTCACACAAGTGGATGCCATAAGAACATCGCCCAAGTAACAGTCAACGTTCAAACTAGTGGATGCCATAAGAACATCACCCACATAAGAGTCAACGTTCAAACTAGTGGATGCCATAAGAACATCGCCCACATAACAGTCAACGTTCAAACTAGTGGATGCCATAAGAACATCGCCCACATAACAGTCAACGTTCAAACTAGTGGATGCCATAAGAACATCGCCCACATAACAGTCAACGTTTCAAGACTAGTGGATGTCCATAAAGAACATCGCCCACATAACAGTCAACATTCACAGAAGTGGATGCCATAAGAACATCGCCCACATAACAGTCAACGTTCAGACTAGTGGATGCCATAAGAACATCGCCCAAGTAACAGTCAACATTCACAGAAGTGGATGCCATAAGAACATCGCCCACATAACAGTTAACGTTCAGACTAGTGGATGTCATAAGAACATCGCCCACATAACAATCAACGTTCAAACTAGTGGATGTCATAAGAACATCGCACACATAACAGTCAACGTTCAAGACATAGTGGATGCCATAAGAAACATCGCCCACATACAGTCAACGTTCAAGACTAGTGGATGCCATAAGAACATCGCCCACATAACAGTCAACGTTCAGACTAGTGGATGCCATAAGAACATCGCCCACATAACAGTCAACGTTCAGACTAGTGGATGCCATAAGAACATCGCCCACATAACAGTCAACGTTCAGACTAGTGGATGCCATAAGAACATCGCCCACATAACAGTCAACATTCACACAAGTGGATGCCATAAGAACATCGCCCACATAACAGTCAACGTTCAAACTAGTGGATGTCATAAGAACATCGCCCACATAACAGTCAACATTCACACAAGTGGATGCCATAAGAACATCGCCCACATAACAGTCAACGTTCAAACTAGTGGATGTCATAAGAACATCGCCCACATAACAGTCAACATTCACAGAAGTGGATGTCATAAGAACATCGCCCACATAACAGTCAACGTTCAAACTAGTGGATGTCATAAGAACATCGCCCACATAACAGTCAACATTCACACAAGTGGATGCCATAAGAACATCGCCCACATAACAGTCAACGTTCAAACTAGTGGATGCCATAAGAACATCGCCCACATAACAGTCAACATTCACACTAGTGGATGCCATAAGAACATCGCCCAAGTAACAGTCAACATTCACAGAAGTGGATGCCATAAGAACATCGCCCACATAACAGTCAACATTCACACAAGTGGATGCCATAAGAACATCGCCCACATAACAGTCAACGTTCAAACTAGTGGATGCCATAAGAACATCGCCCAAGTAACAGTCAACATTCACACAAGTGGATGCCATAAGAACATCGCCCAAGTAACAGTCAACATTCAGACTAGTGGATGCCATGAGAGCATCGCCCACATAATAGTCAACGTCCAGACTAGTGGATGCCATAAGAACATCGCCCAAGTATCAGTCAACGTTCAGACTAGTGGATGACATAAGAACATCGCCCACATAATAGTCAACGTCCAGACTAGTGGATGCCATAAGAACATCGCCCACATAACAGTCAACGTTCAGACTAGTGGATGCCATAAGAACATCTAAGAACAATGACATTGTTGAAAATGGTTGTATGAGCACGATATTAAAGTTGCAGTCATCACCATCAAGTGCTGATAAACTTGTACGGATATGGTTCGCCATCTTACATGGTCGCCAGAGTCTTAGATCAGGTCTGTGTTCTTGTGCGGATTATACCGTGTAGCCAAGCCGTGTAGCCAAGCCATATAGGCAAGCCATGTAGCCAAGCTATGTAGCCGAGCCATGTAGCCATGCCATGCTGTATTGACTGGCCAAACTCAGCACCTGACA
Organism: Cepaea nemoralis; assembly: GCA_014155875.1. Classification (NCBI taxonomy): domain Eukaryota; kingdom Metazoa; phylum Mollusca; class Gastropoda; order Stylommatophora; family Helicidae; genus Cepaea; species Cepaea nemoralis. Next base: position 45,307 of record JACEFZ010012088.1, read on the forward strand.
TGGTGTACTCATTTAGAACATATGATGCCGACTTGACTTTTCTTATTAAAGACTTAAATTCGATACCAAATTATGGTACACACAATGTGTGAGTGTGTGTGTGTGTGTGTGTGTGTGTGTGTGTGTGTGTGAGAGAGAGAGAGAGAGAGAGAGAGAGAGAGAGAGAGGGTGGGGGTCACGAGCGCACATTTTTACTGTTATATGTTGTGTTCCCCCTGCCCCGTGCCAGCCAAGAAATGTCTCACTAGTTGAGGTCTAGCAGATCAGAGTTAATGTTAGTATGCCAAATACCTAAATAATTGGGCATCTGAATATGGAAAGGAACAAACAAAAATAAACAGAAGAGGGCGAGAAGAGGCTGTAGTAGAAGGAGTAGAAAAGACAAAGAAAGAAAGAAAGAAAGAAAGAAAGAACACCAAACGAACGAACGAACGAACGAACGTAAGAAAGAAAGAAAGAACAAAAGAAAGAAAGAAAGAAAGAAAGAAAGAAAGAAAGAAAGAAAGAAAGAAAGAAAGAAAGAAAGAAAGAAAGAAAGAAAGAAATATTAACGGTCGCCAATAAGACAACTAGTAGCAATAAGAACACTTACAATTGGCACTACATTGGTCATGACTTGAGTCTCGGCGCACGCCTCGGCATCGAACGGGTAGTTGGCGGGATCCGCCATTAAACCCAGCTCGTATTCACTATCGCAGTAGTCTCTGACGTCGGCACGGTGGTAACCATGGATACGGCAATCAGGGTGGAATTTCGGTTTCTCCTGTCCGTGGCTGCCCTCTTCCCTATATTCGGAATAATCGTAGTAATGCGTTGTTAATTTCAAATATTACAGAAAAGCAGCAACACCAAATGCACTTATTACGACTACAGTTAAATTTGACAGTAAAGTAGTCGCCATGTTGGTGTAATGGTGATGCGGTAGGTCGAGTGTTCTACGTCAGCTCTCGACATTCGCTACGGGAGGAAAACACAGGCCACCCATTCCTTCGCCTTCAAAAGGTAAAGGTCCTAACACCCCATATACCCATATTGTGCTACAGGACATGTTTTGAAAACAGTAAGTAATGGACACTTGTATACACCTAAAGACGCATTCGGCACATGAGAGTTGACATACTGTTTATAATCCATTTGTAACTATGTGGATAATGTGTTTGCCTTTGACCTCCCTGGAAACTGATATCCAATTTAGACTGGATCGACCTTGTGGAATCGAACACACGACTACCGGGCCAGTAGGCGAGCGTCTAACTACGGGGCTCCCAGATACAGTTAGTTCATTGATAAAAGAATGCTCACAGACAAACTACATAACCAACAACCACAATCGACAATGAAACCATTGAACATGTCACAAACTTGGCTCGGTATATCAACAACATTGAGAACAATGAAGTCGCATGTAAACAGACAGCAAGGCAGATGATAAACAGCCATCACATGTAACAAAACCGGCTAACAAAAGAAAAGTCATATTTTTAGGGTTTCCCATTTTTTAGAAATGTGTAATACGTGAACAACATTTGAACCGAACAATCATCTCTCTGGTTTAAATGTTCGTTACTATATTGGACACAGTATTATTACTGTCTGTGTGTTTGTGTATTTGTTAATTGACCGATGCTGGTTTAATATAACATTTTGTCCATATTCCATAGTTGTGTGTTCATGTGGACCATAGACAATGCCAATGAAGACATTTCATAGGGGTATCTAGCTGGCCATCAGTGGAAGTACACTTGTTGCTACAGCGAGGCGCTGCCACCATTTGGAGGTGACAGGTTCGAATCGCTGTCGGTTAATTATAACTTTCTATTGTTATGTTGTCTATTGCGTCATCAAGCCTCTATTTCTTTATATGTGTTCTATGAGACGCCCAACGGTACATGTATTTATTTGTGAGATGTCTTTCTCCAACCTCTTGATTGATTCTCTGAAATGTTGTTCTGTGCCCCGGATTGGCAATTATGCAATACCACTTTAGCTCATTGTGAGCAAGCATCAATATATGAATGTTTATAGTGTATTATTAATTGTCATTCATGCTTCTGATCTACGTAGCAGTACCAATTTAATATGACAGTGACATGTTTCCATCAGTTCATTTTGTATCCATCCTTCACGCAGTTGTTTACATAACCCATACTATCTAAACTTGTATCTCTTCTTGTCCACTGGTGATAGCTTAACACGCCCAGCCCCAGATTGTGTTTCCATGCTGTGTATATTCTCGTAAAGCTGAACATTTTCACTTTTAGGTTTTGTTTTGTTTCTTTTTGATGTGATATTTACTGTTGTTCAATTCGATTCATTTTGCTTGGAATTTGACTAGTTGTACTACGATCAGCACGGGACAGAAGCTAAGGCGTGTGAATTTCATTTTAGTTTTATTTTATTTGTAATTTCACTTTCGTGGAAACCGCCCTCCCCCTCCCTTTTAAAACAAATATCCCTCCCTCTCACACACTCATGCTCTCTGACTCGCATTCACCATCACTTTCATATCCACTCTTACTCATAACACTCGCTTCCTCCCGCCCATTCCCTTCTCTCTCTCTCTCTCTCTCTCTCTCTCTCTCTCTCTCTCTCTCTCTCTCTCTCTCTCTCTCTCTCTCTCTCTCTCTCTCTCTCTCTCTCTCTCTCTCATATATATATATATATATATATATATATATATATATATATATATATATATATATATATATATATATATATATATATATATATATATATATATATATATATGTAAGATTTTCTTTTGCATATCCTTTATGGGACATTGCTGTCAACATCAGCATCTTTCAGCTTGGCAAGATTACGCTCAGTAGTTTGCCATTGCTTTCTGATCGGCTGGCTCACATACCCCTTAAGTTACCGACGCGATTCGAACCACTGCTGATTCTCACCGTCGTCACGTTACTTACGAGAGTATACGAGATTACGGAGAAAAGTCGCTAACCTCTAGGCCAGGAAGCCGGCATATATATATATATATATATATATATATATATATATATATATATATATATATATATATATATATATATATATATATATATATATATATATATATATATATGAGGACATTTTAATTTAAAGAACACCAGACTACAAAATAATACCGGATACATACAATGACACAGGCGCAGTCAGACGAGACTTCGATACCAGCTCTCATCGTTCGCTAAGGGAGGGAAAAATTGGGCGCCTAATCCTCCGCTGGACTCAAGCTGGCAGAATGTCTTGGTCCTATCACTTCACAACCCACACAATCCTGCTACGGGCTTTTAAAAGCATGGAGAATTAACTCTCTAAACATCACCATATCTAATACCATTGGACAAAACCACACTTGATTGTTTACAATCAGCCGCCCATGGAGGACATGATATCTAAATGACCTGATCGAGAGAGGAAGAAATGACAACAGTTGTGAGAACACATTGAAGTAAAGGAGGTATAACCAACTCCTCATGAGGACAACAGTGAGCTGAGCTACTTTGGGATGGTTCTTGCATGGAAGGACTGAGCTCCCATGGCATTGGCCAATGTGCAATGACGTCGTTCGGAAAATAAAACCGAAACAAGGTCCGTGTGGAAGGAATTATTTCAAGATCTCAACAACAACAGTGGAGACTATGTCACAGGCAACAAAAGAACAAAATAGTGCTGTAAAGCTGAATTAATAAGCAAAATGTCTGCACTTTCAGTAAAGAGAATTACCGGCGACAAAAGGCACTGGCCAACACATCGCCCAACACATCTGACTTAGTATACGCACGATTCTCTAACAGCATCGTCGTCACCTACGGAATAACGCTTCACTTACCAGGTTATTCATAAGGTCAACCGATGAAGAAAAACTGGCTTTCAAACATCATAAAACCACGAAGCGGCATTCATTAAATCCTCATCTTATTACACCCCATTAGTAACACTAACTGAGGATTTGATTACTTTCCCTTTACTTTTGCCTTACAAAGTATGTTATTCGTATATTCTGAAGGAGAACTGGTCACTTCACCTTGTAAAAACTTTAGTGGTTATGAATTTCTTAGCGTGTCTTGCCCCTGAAACATAATTACCTATGCGACTGACTTTACAACCTATAAAACAACACATAAGTGTAATGTTGCTTACTTGTATGGGCAGACGTTGGCCCTCCTGTCACAGGGGTCATCCTTGTAGAACTTGTAATACTGCAGATGCTCATACACCCAGTTGGGAATGCGGTTCTTGGTGTCGTAAGAAATAATGAAATCTTTATACCGCAGAGGCTTGCAGCAGGCGGTCAGCTGGGGAAAGCCAACGGCTCTTTTAATCCTGTCGCCAACGTACATTTGACATTCCCCACCACTAGCTTTGACTTGAGGTAAGCATCGCTCTAGATTCAGCCTACTTAAGGTTAGAGAATTCTCAGACGCGAGAACCATTTGTGGGTTGTCAAACTGGTTCTTGATACCAACCGCCAGGGCGCAGGCAGCGTAGGAGAGGTTACGGAACATGATGCTGGCCCAGAGGAAGCAACGAAGAGCCTAAAGTTTGAAAGTGTTGGACTTGTAACTGCTGCAGGACGTCTAATCTCTTTGAGGTGGCCGTACAGCGTTGGTAAATGACGTAAGAATGATCTCTAGGCGATTGGTGCATGCTGGGGGTGACGTCAGCTTAGAGTTGTCAACAAAGTGCTTTATGGTGCAAGGGATCTGCGTCGAGGTTGGGATTGTTATTTCTCCAAGTGGGTAACATCCATCCATCATGTGCCATGCCTGTAACCATGGGCGGTCATGATTTGCCGTTTCACTCGATCACCAGAGTCGTGGATCAGCTCAGTGTTCTTGTCTCGACCACGCCACGTGTTCAAGCCATTCTGTCTTCCCCTTGTTCTCTTCCCATCGATCTTGCCAGTTGTCACAAAGTTCTCTAATTTATTTTTTCTCATAACGTAACGTTTCTTTTTTCAGTGTTTGTGTGTTTCTGGGGAGGGCGTGTTATTATTTCGTATTCGTTTTCGGAAGTTGTTCACAAGAACCCACGGAAGACAGGTGATGGATGACATTTTGAGGGCAGCCGACAGATAGTTGTTGGTTATGGTTACGGTAGGCAGACGATCTCTTTAACGAGACAATGGCTACGGTCACCCGGCCAGTATGGTCACTGCTAGGAAAGAAAGCAACGGCAAACTACCTTCTTTAAAGTTGCCTAGTTTATCATGATTTGCCTAATTACAAGTGGTTACAGGCACCCAAAATCTCAAGGATTGATATTTTCGGCAATATTTACGTTGAGGAGTTTACCATTGCTTTCTAAACGAGAAATCAACGTTCAAACCCACTGACTTGTGTAGGAAACAAACTTTCTTCCCCACCATCAGCTCATGGGAAGCTTAAGAGCGAGCGCTCTTAGCCTTCCAGCCACGCTGATACAATCTGATACTATAGGGTGTATCTTTAATGACTGTGCAGTGTTTAAAAATATTACCGGTCCAAGTTTCATATTCACCCTCTTTAACGTTCATGCAACATAATAGGTGAATACAAAACATGGACCGGCAATATTTTCAAACACTGCACAGACAGTAAAAATGCACCCTGTATTATGTCGTCATTATCATCATTATGTGGCAAGCCTTTTGCAGAACGGCGCTCTCATCACATCGTCATCACACCACTACCGAATGCGTTTCACTTACTCTGCCTCTTGCAAGTGTGGAGCACTCAAGTAAACAACAAAACATGTCCTGTAAGACTGTGCTGACTCTGCCTCTTGCAAGTGTGGAGCACTAGAGTAAACAACAAAACATGTCCTGTAAGACTGTGCTGACTCTGCCTCTTGCAAGTGTTGAGCACTCGAGCAAACACCAAAACTTGTCCTGTAAGACTGCACTAACTCTGCCTCTTGCAAGTGTTGAGCACTCGAGCAAACACCAAAACTTGTCCTGGAAGACTGCACTAACTCTGCCTCTTGCAAGTGTTGAGCACTCGAGCAAACACCAAAACTTGTCCTGTAAGACTGCACTAACTCTGCCTCTTGCAAGTGTTGAGCACTCGAGCAAACACCAAAACTTGTCCTGTAAGACTGCACTAACTCTGCCTCTTGCAAGTGTTGAGCACTCGAGCAAACACCAAAACATGTCATGGAAGACTGCGCTGACTCTGCCTCTTGCAAGTGTTGAGCACTCGAGCAAACACCAAAACATGTCCTACAAGAAGGCGCTGCCTTCGCAGAACCGAGGGAGGAAACTGGCCGACTGCAGCGACCCTTCGAGAAAAACTCTGGATCCCCAGTGATGGCCTTAAAAGATTCATCTTGTTTGTGCCACATCAAAGTAATAAGCAGACAAATGGCGCGACATTCGTATATCTCATCAGCTTTGGGCCCTTGGTTTACTGGATGAATTGATGATATTCTCATCATTGAATGCAACAATTCAGGAAGAGAAGTTTTTCACCGTTTGCATTCAGACTTCCACGGCAATGTCTCCTATAAAATTAATAGTTCATTTCAGGTCCATGACATTCTCGTCGTTTGTGTGTATATAAGTTGCTTGGTGCCATATTTATTTAAGTTACTTACTGTCAAATGGCCGGCCTACCTGGTCGAGGGGTTAGCAACTTTCTCCGTAACCCCGAATACTCTCGTGGTTGACGTGAGCGCAAGAGAATTGGAAACGGTTCGAGTCGCGCCAGAGACTTATGAGAGTATGGAGCCGGTCGCTCAGAAATCAATGGCAAACTGCTGAGCGTAATCTTGCCAAAGAAATCAACAATCAGCCGAAATATGCTTATGTTGACAGCGAAGTCCTGTAAAGGATATGCAAACATTATTTATTTACTGTCAAATGGGCAGTACTGTAGAAGAATGAGACATGTTTTTGTAGGGGATGAACCCCTTACCTCGGCATCAGCACGCCGGTTGTTTACGAACACAGAATGAGAAATAAAATCCCAGCTATTGATGGGCATTCATAGAGGTAAACTAAAGAAACTGATCAGAGAAAAAATCATCATCATCATCATCATCATCATCATCATCATCATCATCATCATCATCATCATGATGTGTCTTGCTGACAGGCGTGGGCGGTCACGGTTCATCATGTCTCACAGCCATGGGAGTCTGGATAAGGTCTGTATTCTTGTCGAGATTACGTCATGTGGTCAAGCCATCTAGCTATTTATCTTATTGTCCACCTCTTGCTTCTTTCCTAATATATTTGGAGGTTGTCACGAAGTTAAGAAGTTGCTTATAATATCCCCAAAAATCTTGATTTCAAGTTCTCAGGCCTGTTTAAGGTATGCACAAATATCGTTGCCAGAAAGATTTAAGCGATACCAATGTTAAACACCCGAGATCAAGACTCTAATAGTCTCAGATCTGAATGAGTTGAGTTGAGTTAAGAAGTGACATCACGGTGCTTAAAGCTATACCAATGTTAAACATCCGAGGTCAAGACACTAACAGTCTCAGATCACGCAGTCTTAATGAATTTATTTAAGTTAAGAAGTGACATCACGGTGCTTAAAGCTATACCAATGTTAAACATCTGAGGTCAAGACACTAACAGTCTCAGATCACGCAGTCTTAATGAGTTTATTTAAGTTAAGAAGTGACATCACGGTGTTCGGGATATTCTCTTATGTGCTCTGTCTTCATGCTTAACAGCCAGCGAGGAGTCCCAATACTAATGGTACCAGCTTTAATTTGCTTACGTGTCCGTCTGACGTTTATTCAGAGTACTGATTGTCGGTCAGATCATCTGGTCACTCCCTGCCGCTCCATTCTCTCCAGTTATGGTGATTTGTCTGTTTATCCACGCTATACACGTGATCCCAAAGGACCCTGGCTTCATCTACCTGATCATACATCAGTACACAACTCAAACGTGCAGATCCGGCCAATCTGTTCGCCAGCTCGTTTCCAATCACACCAGCAGATCCTGAGGAAATTATCCAACAGATGATCCAGATCTTTGCATTTTCCACTGATACCGTATTGCTGCCCTCATGTTTCTCGCTTTGTCTTCTTATTATCCACGTTTCACATGTACACAAACATATAGACTCCATATAAAACATATATAGGTGCTACATACAAAATATAGGCTCTATATACAACATAAATAAGAAAGAACACAAGGAAGGACAAAAGCCAATATATACAAGATTGCTGTACCAGAATAGAGCAATAGCATAAGACTGGAAGAGATTACGAAATGTTCAAAGAAATGAAGTTATTGACAAGAAATGCTCAACCTCAATTAAATGTTATCTGTGACTATCAGAGACATGGCAATCTTCAAGTACTCACACACATCTTCTTCTTCTTCTTTAGTTCGCCTAAATTATATTTATAACTGCAATGTTGTCTCTTGTATTCTTCTTCTTCTTCTTCTTCTTTCGTTCGCTTGAAACATGTCTACAACTGCAATGTCGTCTCTTGTATGAATCTAACAGTCTTTTTTAGTTCATTCAGCGGTCCATAGAGTTTATCTTCCACTGTTGTCTCTCTAGGCCAGAAGGTTCGCCTGGATATGTTGTAGTTTGGGCAATCCTGGAGTATGTGCTCTGCTGTCTGCGACGCCAAACCACATGTGCACATGGCTGAGTCACCAATCTTGAATTTTGTATACAAGTGGTTGCGTAATCTATTGTGTCCTGTTCTGAGGCGCAGAAGAATGACCTGTTCTGGTCTGTCCATAACGTGGTAGTCGTCTTGAGTAAGGTTTGGTGGCTTTCTGATTGATTTGTATGAATCTAACAGTCTTTTTTAGTTCATTCAGCACATGACTCTAACAGGTAATTTATCTTTCTATAAGTCACTCCACTCGGAGACAGGCTGGAAACATCCTCTTCGGGTATTTTATTATATTGATTGATTGATTGATTTAGGAACCGACATCACAACATTCGGGACATTCCCATAAGCGCTCCATCCCCATCCTCAGCAGCCAGCGAAGAGTGCCAACACCAATAGTTCCAGTAGCAATCTGATTATATGTCCGTCTCGCCTTTCCTCTTTCATGTTATTATATGTAATGTAGCACAGATTTATCTTATAGCGTGCTCACTCGCTACACGATCTATATCGTTACTAACATAGCCAAGCACAGGTCTATTATTAATTGTACAATGATTCTTACAGACCGTCAAACACTTGGTCCATTTTTATCATTCTATTTACATAGAACCGTTCGTCTCTCGAACAATCTTGCCAAGAGATCAACATACAGCTGAAAGATGCTGGTGTTGACAGCTAAGTCCTGTAAAGGATATGCTAAAAAAAAAAAAGTGTTTTCTTGATATTCAAGGAGAGTCCTTTCCTTGCACTCTCTGTTACTACAACGTCTAATAATTGTTGTAGGTCTGTTGAATTATCCGCCACCAATACTGTGTCATCTGCATAGCGTATATTATTTATATTATAACCTCCAACTAGTATTCCTGGCATCTCTGTGATCTCTCTCATTATTACTTCGCTATACAGGGAGAAAAGATCTGGTGACAAGACACACCCTTGTCGTACTCCTAGCTTTATCTGTTCGTAACTACCCTCTTTATTTCCCATTTTGATTGCTGCTACTTGGTTCCAGTAAACATTCTTTATTATTCTTAAATCTTTTCCATCAATGTTGATATCTTCCAACATTTTAATCAGTTCATCATGTTTTACTTTATCAAATGCCTTAGTATAATCTATGAAGCACAAATATATGTCTCTCTGTTTCTCTATTGACCTTTCTATTAGTGTCCGTAATGTATAAATTGCATTGTTTGTGCCCTTTCCTTCCACAAATCCATACTGTTCTTCACTAATTTCCATTTTTATTTTATTTTTGGTTCTTCTCATTATGATTCTGAGTAGAAGCTTAGTGATATGGTTTATAAGGTTAATTGTACGAAAATCTTCACAATCAATTGCTCCTGGTCTTTTTTGTATAGCTATCAATACAGATTTCAGCATATCACTGGGTAAATATCCACTGCTGTAAATATCATTCAACATTTTGGTTAATATATCTACTCCAAATTCTCCCAATACTTCTAATTCTTCTATTGTGATTTCATCTGGCCCAGCTGTTCTTCCTTTCTTCATATGTTTCATAGCATCAGCGACTTCTTCTTTCAGAATAGGTGGACCTTCTAAGCTACTATCTTCTGTTAATTCTTCCCTTTCTCCTTCATATAATTCCCTTATATACTCATTCCACCTCTTCATTATAGAATCTTCCTCTAATATTATCTTTCCTGTTTTTGATTTCAAACACCCCGTATTTATTCTTATTTTTCTTCCTGTAAGCTCACTGATTTGTCTGTGCATATTTTTTGTATCTTTAATGGAATTTAATTCAATTTTTTTTGCATTGCTCGTTTAACCAACTTTCTTTAGCCTTCCCACATTTATCTTTTATGTCTTTATTTATCTTAGCGTATTCTTGTTTGTCATTTTTACTCTGTTTTCTTTTGTCCATCAGTTTTAAGATATCTTCATTCATCCATTTTTTCTTAGCTATTTTGCCTCTCTCCGGTAATACTTCTTTGCTAGTTTGATGAATGGAGTCCCTTAACATTTCCCATTGTTCATCTATACTCTATATTTTAGTTATTGCATTGTACCTATTTTTCACAGTCACTCTGTATTGTTCTTGCATTTCTTTATCTATTTTCAGAACCTCTTTATTAAGTCTCATGTTCTTAACCATTTTTCCCCTCTCTTTAATCTTACTTTTATTTGTCCACATAGTGGTACATGATCACTATTACAATCAGCACCAGGCATTGTCTTTACATTAATTAAAGCATTTCTAAATCTTTTATTAATTAGTATGTAGTCAATTTGGTTGCGTATTTTCTTATCAGGGCTTATCCATGTGTACAGTCGTCTTTTATGGTGCTTAAACCATGTGTTTCCAATTATCATATCATTGATATTTGCCCATTCTATTAGCTTTTCCCCTCTTTCATTTCTTGTACCTAAACCATAATTCCCCACTACATCCTCCATTTTTCCCTTTCCTATTTTTGCATTAAAATCACCAAGTATAATCTTTATTTCTTGTGATCCAATTTGAGCCATCGCCATTTCTATTTCGTCGTAAAAGTGTTGTATTTCTTCCTCACTACTGCTTGCTGTTGGTGCATATAATTGTATAATATTTATGTCTATTGGTTTGCCTTTGATTTTTACCATAATAACTCTATCTGAAATACACCAGTATCCATTAATTGACTTCGCTGTTTTTTCGTCTAATATTATTCCTACACCTTTTTCATGTGTATCCCCTCCAGAATAAATTATTGTGTGATTGTCAACTATAATTTTGCCCGATCCCTTCCATCTTATCTCACTAACGCCTAGTATATTCATTTTCATGCTATCCATCTCTCTTAGAACATTGGTCAACTTTCCTAGCTCATTTAATGTCCTAACATTCCATGTTCCTACTCTAAATTTATTTATTTTAGTTAAGATTTTGCCATCAGTAGCTGGATGACGGTCTGGTGTCACCTGTGGCTCATGACTGTCCCTACCGGACGAGGATGCCCTAAGACAGCCATTTGTGTCCTTCACTAACTTTGATATATGTTTTGCCATGAAGTCTTGGGAAGATAATGTGGTGGTTCCCCTTGCCTTCCACATTCACATGGTGGTCTTTTTACCTCTGCCTTTGACAGCCATTTCCGACTGTAAGGACAAGTGAGTGCCCTGCTCTGCTCAGCTGCAGAGTTGTCCACTTATTCCGGTGGATACTCGGTCCCCAGAGCTGTGTTAGCCACACCGTAGTGTGTTTCCATCCTCTACCGCGGGGAGGTGCAGTTGGGATTTTCCCTTCATAAAGTTGTGGTCTATGACCAAAACTCTCCAGTACTTTTAGAGGACGTGACAATTAATGGAGAGAAAAAAACATGACTGGAGTGAAGAAGGGTTTGCTGGGCAGATAAGGACTCAGTTGAAAGATATGCAAATTCCGGGCGCTCTGTTCTTACATTGCATCATACAACAGCAATCACTCAGTGGGAAAGACTTAAATATTTCTTGTGTACTGAATCCAGTAGTTTCTGCTGTGAACTTCATTCGGGGACATGCGGTCAATCACCGTCAGTTCCAGGCTTCGCTTGAAGAAATTGATTCTGAATTCTGTGACTTGTGTCATCATTTTGGCTGTGGTTAGATCCCGGGTGGGCAACCACCCAGTCAAAGGTAATTTTCTCCTACTGGTAGTTTAGTTTTTGGTGCAGTTTGTGATCCCTTAACTCTGTTAGAAGAGACTAATTACCACCCCAGATTCCAGAGAGATAACGCGGAACAAATGTCTGTTATGCTGGTTGCAGACACCGTCCCTGGATACTCAAGAAAACAGCCAAGAAGTGGCTCGTTGAAAAGATAGATTGAGCTGTTCTTGGTATCACCAGAAGTAATAAAGATCTATACTGATGGGTCAGTGGTGAGAAACAGACGGAGTGGTTGGGGTTTCATTGCGAAGGCTAATGGACGATTCTTGAGAAAGGAGAGTATGGCATATGAGACTACGACCTCCAGCATAAGAATGGAGGTGGAGGCGGTCACGGCGGCATTCCGATGGTTGGAGGAGACCACAGCAGCACGTGTTGTCTTCATCACGGACTCAGGGAGTATGCTTAGTAAAGTGGAGAGGTGAGTGGAATGGCTCTCCTCGCTTCAGAGGTCACAGTTTGTAAGACTTTATAGTTTTTTTTTGCCATGGCCATGCGGGAGTGCGGGGGGGGGGGGGGGGAGAGGGAGGGTGAATGAACATGCTGATAGTCTGGCAGGGAATGCATCTCTTGGTGGTCATTTCCTATGGACGGTGGAGAGGTGGTCATGCACCCGTGGGGCCGGGTGGAGAAGGTGGAGGAACAGATTGAGAACCTGTTTGTGGAAAGGATGAGATTGCAGAGCATTGGCAGGGGTTCTGGTAGAATCTCAAAACTGAAAGGGAAGACCAGGAGAACTTTTAATCAGATAGCAGTTGGATCGATTAGTAGTGTGACGTTTCGCTGGCTTTGGAACGAGGGGACGGAGAGCATATGGGAATATCCTGAGTGCAGTAATGTCGGTTCTTAGCTCAACTCAACGACAGCTCAACACAACATTTTGGCTAAGATCGTTACAGATGACGAAACCAGCGCACATCATTTTGAACCTGAGACAACAAGATCAGTCAATGGAGTGACATCATTCGCTATCACCACAAAGAAAGAAATTCCAGACAACGCCTTCACCTGGAAAGGTCATCATCACTGTCTTTTGGGACATTGAAGTGAAGGTGTGATTCTTGTAGATGTTATGCCAAGAGGAGAGACAAACAATTCGTAAGCCTGCATTAAGATATTGAAACAAAACTCAATCAACGTGTTCGCAAAGTTCGGCCACACAAGAATCCAGCAGACCTGCTTCTCCTTCACAACAATGCGCGCCCTCATATACGTCTGCCAACACGGGAAGCAATCACAAAATTAGGTTGGACTGTATTACCCCATCCACCCTATCGTCCCTATTTAGCAATCTCTGTTTTTCATCTGTTTGCTCCACTTAAAGATTCATTCATTCCTTGGGACAAAGTTTGAAGATGATGAAAGTGATTCATGCAGCGAAAAAATGGATACATGATGAAGACAAAATCTGGTACAGGCAAGGAATACAATGGGACACATGGGACAGTAGCCATGTCATAGCAACTTGATCTACGTCAGAGCTACCCTTATTTTTTTTTAAAACCTATTTAAAGCCTTTTATCCTCACGCTGCAAACTATGTATATAATTACAATATATCACGGCAAACAGTGACTCGTTATATTTTGGCGCTAGGAAAATTGGCCAAACTGCAGTTTAAAAAATTGTTTCAAAATATGTCACAAGATCCAGAATGTGCAATTTCGGGAATATTTGACTTTTTGTCTGCAAGACAAACATATCTTTTGCCATATGCGGGAATTATTGCATGTGGACTAGATCAAAACTAGGAATGGATTACTTTTCCTCTGTCTCATATAAACATTGATAGTAATCAATTCCATTTTGCACAATTTACAGGAAAACTTTTTTGTAGCATGTTACTTGAGAGATTGAAAAAGGCGATAGATGAAAGGCTCAGAGAAGAACAAGCAGGCTTCAGACCAAAACGGTCATGCATAGACCACATTTTCACCCTCAGAATAATCATTGAAGACTCCGTAGAATTCCAGTCGAAATTAATCACCAACTTTGTCGACTTTCAAAAAGCCTTCGACAGTATTCACCGTCCTTCACTTTGGAATCTACTTAACATCTATGGTTTTCCTACCAAATATACCAACGTCATAAAATCTTTCTACAAAGAAACACGTTGCTGCGTAAGAACAGAAACAGGCAACTCTGACTGGTTCTCAGTCGAAACAGGAGTGAAACAGGGTTGTGTCTTATCACCGATTCTTTTTGGAATAGCTATCGATTGGGTCATGCGCAAATGCACAAACAACACAAATATGGGTATCCATTGGGTTGACAAAATTCTAGAAGACCTGGACTTTGCCGACGACATAGTGCTTTTGAGTTCAACACACCCGGATGCCCAAGAGAAAATAAACCACCTCCAAAATGTTTCATGGCAAATTGGTCTCCAAATTAACACCACAAAAACAAAGACTATTGATCTTACCAACAGTTCAGATGACACCAAATTGAACAGCTGCGTTCTTGAAAAAGTCAACAGCTTTACATACCTAGGAAGCAAAATGACATCTACAGGGGACTCAACACCAGAAATATCATCTAGAATCGCACTGGCATCTAGTGCCTTCAATAAACTGTCAAACATCTTGAAGTCAAAGACACTCAGCAAACACACAAAACTTAAAATCTTCAACTCTTGTGTGATTCCAGTGTTAACCTATGGATGTGAAAGTTGGAAATCAACGGTAGCTTTAGATAAAAAATTAGACAATTTTGAGAACAAATGTCTTAGAAGACTTCTAAACATCCACTGGATTTCATAAGAAGACGCCGCTGGAACTACATCGGCCATGTACTCTGAATGGACAAGTCAAGACTCCCCTACCAAGCCCTCATATGGTCACCAGTAGGGAAAAGAAAACGGGGAAGACCAAGAGAGACCCTGCGTAGAACCATCATTAGAGAAGGCTCATTCAATGGCCAAGTAAATATCCAAGATCTACAACAGGTAGCAGCGAACCGCCAAGCATGGAGAGACAGGACTTCTGTCCTATGCGCCGCCTTAACTAACTAACTAACTAACAATTTACGCACAGGTTTTTTTCACGTGATGCCGAATCTACCACATTCTCCAGTCCATTGTTTGTGTGTACTGATAATGCAGCAACCATGACGACAGCATTTGATGGACGGCTTGATGGCGATACAGAAATGCACCGATCTGGTTGTACTGAGCACAGGTTATCAACATGCATTACTGATAGCTTCAGCAGAGGCGTGATTTCTGAACTGGATCAGTTCATGGATCAACTTTCATTTATTGAAACATATTACAATCAATCAATCAATCAATCAATCATGTGCCATGCCGGAAAGCGTGGGCGGTCATGACTCGCCATTTCAGGTAAAGGCATCACAGCTGCCATTTCCCATACCAACAAAATCTGTAACACGTGAATGTCGATCATATTACCAACGTTTCAATGCCCATTAAAAAAAAAAAAATTACTCGCATTACTTTAATGAAGATGATGAAGAATTCTTAAACCACATTCCGAATATTGCTCAGAGTAAAGGAATGCTTCACATACATAAGAAATTCAAAACATTTTTTGACAAACTAGAAATTGATGGTGCTACATCTCATTTAATTTTGCTGTTATACTTCCTCCTAGACTATCAGTTGTACAAAGTTACTGTTGATACTGAGGAAGAAACTTCCATCAGCATGGTGAAGAAATATTGTCAGAACTTTCAGAAAATTACTGGAGAAAAACTTTGGCCATATTGCGGCAATTCTCTGGCAGTTACTGTAGCATTCCTTACTGGAGTTGACATAAAAGCCAAAATAGAAGACATGGTCAAGTCAGTTGTTACTAAGAAGAAAGGGAATGTGGACACCAATAAATTTGGTTAATGGTTGGATCGCTTTTTCTAAGTCTGTTGTTCCAACTGTTATTTCATTCATCAAGGATTTAAATTTTTCTTCTGAATCATCTGCTGTATGTGAAGTAGCAGGAATTGTAGAACAAAAGCCGAAAAGTGATTTTGACTTATGTTTTGATCCTCCACCAAACAAAGCACTTAAGTTTGATGACCCCAGAAACAAATGCCTTGAGGATGAAGTCACCATGTTTCAAAAATTACAGCAACCAAGTTCACAACTATTAAATTATTTAAAATGAACATAGATTTCCACTGCTAAAAGCAAGTGGGAAAATTGTTTTGGCCATACCAGTGTCCTCAGCAACAGGAGAGCGCTTATTTAGTGCAACTGGATTGTTGTTGAGTAAGACCATGTTGAGACCATCCGTTGTCACGACGGTCTCTACAATTCAGCCTAGGCTTTGTGTTATGGAGACGTTGTAGATAGGTCACACACCTAGCGTGTGAGACGTAAGATGGTGCATGATGGTGTAAATGACCATGTGATCACATGCATCCACTGTAGACAAACATTTACAGCGCGAATTGGTCTGATCAGTCCCATGGGTTGTAGTTATCATGCGTTTTTTTTTTAAAGCACAATGTAAAAAACTATCATCTGCCAAGACGGAAAGGTGCCAATGAATGAATGATGTTATGTCCTCAAATGGTCTTATGCATCGTGACTTTAATTTCCCATAATATTTTTTACTACATGGGCGGGGGGGGGGGGGGAATTTGGTTGGAGACATTAAACACATTCCTGTCGCACATCGATCTTGATTTGCTAGTATTGGCATACTTTATAATCTATTTTTATGGCAGCTTTTTTTTTTTTTAAACATATGGTCTTTACAAATCTAAGGGGTTTTTTACGTGCATTTGAAGATTTGCAAGTATCTTTACCATGCAGCTATGTTTTTAAGCCTTCGAACGCCTTTGTGTAGACAATTAAGCAAGAATGTAGGGCTTTGATTACTTCTATCTAACGCCAAAACCGGTTACAGGAGTATTTCATGATTAATTAAAAGGTAAACCACTCTTGTCTCTGAATATATCATGCCCGCATAGCTGCGAAGTAAAGACTGAACAATAAACAATAAAAACAATATCTCTGTTATCGTCTGTGACTTTGGTTATTGAACATGAACGCCTACGCCAGCAGGCAAATCAAGACCGATATACCTGGTTCTAAGTAAGCTGCAGGTGATTTGGAAGCAGATGCTTGCTTGCTTGTTTGCTTGCTTGTGTTCGCTGGCTGTGAACTCCAGCATGAAGTCCTGTATGTCGGATGAAGACATCCTGTTGACAACATCAGTGTGATGTCATACATGACCTGAGGTTGCGTGAGTATCCGTTGTCCCATGTCTGACTTATTGGTGTGCAGACTGGTGGTTCCTCGCCGTGCAGGCAGACACTCTCCGACTTCGGAGGAATCAACGATCCTACTGACTTCAGCCAGGACCCCGAAGGGACCTCTTGCCCAGGACGCTCGGCGAGGACGCGTCAATAGGTCTTGGCCAGTATAGAACTCAGCCCTGGTGCCTTGGAAACACTTCTGCGTCCCTGGAAGCAAATGATACAGTCTTGATTGCAGACAATGAACAGGACCTGCAAAATTTAGTAGATGCGGTTGTTACACACAGTGAACAACTAGGGTTAGAATTAAATTGTAAAAAGACACAGATTATGGTCGTCACTAGGAAGAATGGAATACCACAATGCAATCTATATATATAAAAGAGACTGTATGTGTGTGGTTGGGGATGTATTTGCTGCGTTCGATAACGGTACATCCGATTGAGATGAAATTTTCTACACGTCTTCCTTTCATTCCAGTGCAACCAACTGTAATAGTTTCTTAGGGGGCAATCATCTATTTACTTACTAAAATTTCATTTTGTAATTACATGACTTAACATAAGAAATATTCTATAAAGGGATATAACTTTTAGTAGCATTGCTATATCTTAGGTTAAGTCCCCTGGCTAAATCAAATCAAATCAAATCAAATCAAAAGCTATAGATAGATAGAGAGATATATAGATAGATAGATAGATAGATAGATAGATAGATAGATAGATAGATAGATAGATAGATAGATAGATAGATAGATAGATAGATAGATAGATAGATAGATAGATAGATAGATAGATAGATAGATAGATAGATAGATAGATCTGACCCGATAGATAGAGAGGGTGGGATAGACGGAGGGAGAGACGGACGGGCAGGCAGACAGACAGATAGATAGACAGACCAGACAGACAGACAGACAGACAGACAGACAGACAGACAGACAGACAGACAGACAGACAGACAGACAGACAGACAGACAGACAGTCGGGAACGGGAACTTATATGACTACTTATATGAATTAAATGAGATGCTCCCCACCAGGGACTGGGTGAAGCCGGGCCAGGTCAGACAGACAGACAGACAGACAGATAGTCGGGAACGGGAGCTTATATGACTACTTATATGAATTAAATTAGATGCTCCCCACCAGGAGCTGGACGAAGCCGGGCCGGGTCAGACAGACAGACAGACAGACAAACAAGCAGACAGACAGACAGACAGACAGACAGACAGACTAGACAGACAGACTAGACAGACAGACTAGATAGATACGATCGGATCGGATCGATAGATAGATAGATAGATAGATAGATAGATAGATAGATAGATAGATAGATAGATAGATAGATAGATAGATAGATAGATAGATAGATAGATAGATAGATAGATAGATAGATAGATAGATAGATAGATAGATAGATAGATAGATAGATCCCCGCCAGGGCCTGGGCGAAGCCGGGCCGGGTCAGCTAGTATACAACTAAATGGGAATATTCTTCAACAAGTGGATAGGTACAATTATCTCGGAACAGTAATAACATCTGATGGGAGATGCCTCGAAGAGATTAGAACAAGAATCGCCATGGCAAAAGTAGCCATTAGCAAGATGAAAAAACATACTGACCAATACAAAGCATATCAATTGAAACGAGAAAAAGAGTGTTGAGATGCTACATAGAACCTGTACTATTATATGGATGTGAAGCTTGGACAATGAGCAGTCAGGCTGAAAAACATTTGATGGCTGTAGAAATGTGGTTTCTGAGGAAAATGCAAAGAATACCATGGACAACCAGAAAGACCAATGAACAAGTCCTTCAAGAAACAAATGAAGATCATAAACTGATTAGAGACATTAGACGTAAACAGACACAATTTTTTGGGCATGTTATGAGAAGAAATGATTTGGAGAACTTGGTGACAACTGGTAAGATCGAGGGGAACAGACCAAGGGGAAGACCTAGAAGCAAGTACCTGGATGGCTTAGCCATGTGGCATGGTCGAGACAGAAAAACCTAGCTGATTCACGACACTGGTGATCGAGTGAGATGGCAGAACATAACCGCCCACGCTTACCGGCATGGCACATGATGGATGGATGGATGGATGGATGGATGGATGAATGGATGGATGGATGGATGGATGGATGGCTGGCGTCGGCCGTACAGAAAAATATGGCAAACTACTAAACGAAATATTGCGCACAGAATCACAAACAGTAAATGCTGGGCTGATTGCGACGTCCTGTCAAGGGCAGGCAACTAACTTTAAAGCAGGCAGTCATTGCGACGTCCTGTCAAGGGCAGGCAACTAACTTTAAAGCAGGCAGTCATTGCGACGTCCTGTCAAGGGCAGGCAACTAACTTTAAAGCAGGTAGTGTCCCCGAAGAAGCACCTCTTTCACGTATACGGGACGTGTGTCTAATTTTATAATGTAAAGGGTATGTTTTTAATGACTGTGCAGTGTTTGAGAATATTGCCGGTCCAAGTTTTGTATTCACCCCCTGTAAAGTGCATGCAACATATAGTTGGCACCTTTCCGTCTTGACAGACGATAGTTTGGTACATTGTGTTTCAAACAGGCATAATAACTACAACCCATCGCGGTGGCGAATGTGGCTGATAAGGCCAATTCGCGCTGTACACGTTCGTCCACAGTGGATGCATGTGAAAACATGGTCATTTCCACCATCATATGCAACATAATAGGTAAGTACAAAATTTGGACCGGCAATATTTTCAAACACTTTTCAAAAATATACCCTGTATGTTGCTGTTGTGAGACGCAGTAGCATAGCGACTAGATTCTTGCTTGCGCTCCGGTGGTCATGGGTTCGTACTGTCTTCAGGGCGGATTTCTTAAAAACTGTCTTGTGCTCCCAGGTCGACCTAGCCTAAAATGGGTACCAAAAATGCAATGGGGCGTAAAGGCGGCGGGCGTGATACCGTGTGATGCCCCACTCTACGTTTGGTGAATGACAAGCCAGATCAGGTGTGGTTGTCATATGCCAGATCTTGAGTAGAAGTTACATGGATCAGACGGCTTGTTAATCATGATAAAACTGCTCTCATCCTGTTACTATTTCAGTCTCTTTCCTCCCTCTAACCACGTGATAATATCCCCAGCTCATCGAATGGCTGGTAAAACCGCCACACACAATTATTTTTTTTTTCTTTGCTGACTCCCTCTGCATTCCAGTGCATTATTTTCAGTCTGTGTTTGGTATGGTCAGGTGCAATATTCTCAGGTCCCCTGGCTCCACGGGACATCTGAGAAGGTCCTCCAGTCGTTGTGGTTAGACTATTTCGAGAGATAGGGCCCGGTATTGCACTTGCCTGGAGATTCCACAGCAGGGCGAGCACCATAATGCTTTTCAGTATTCGACATATTTCATCACGTACTTGCGTGGCATCCTGATGTCTGTGGTGCACGTTCTGACAGGTTGCCTTCGTTTTTAGCATCCTTCTTTTGCTAGTCTAAACATGGTCTTATTCGAGTTTAGCTATGTATGTACGTACATGCGTGTCTGCGCATGTATGTACGTACTTATATATCTAGAGCAGTATGGTTTTACCGCGCCAGAGACTCGCAGCCGCCCCTTCTATTATCAGTTAAAACAGTTCCGCCACGTGGAGGCCAGGAGTTAGACTTTTGCTGCCAGAGGTGACGATTGCACAAGCCATGGGGGTATTTTGCAAGGTTTGACGCTGACACTCAACTCTGTCATCCAGGCTAAACAGCAATTTGAAACCCAACAGGAGATTAGGGGCAAGAAGAAGAATGGTAAGTGAGTATCCTCCTTTTGTCAGCACGGCTAAACAACTACGATACTCAAGTTTTCTTCTCCGGATGCATACTCGTCCCCCGTAGTTGCATTAGCCACGCCGCTGTGTGCTTATCATTACAGCGGAAAGGCGCAACTGCGTTTCATTTGTTTAAGACTAAAAAGTTTGTCATTTTCCAACATCTCCATTAATTTTTAGAGGACGAGAGATGTTAGCAAACGTTAAGTCGGAGAAAGGGAGTAGGGTAAGTAACAACATGGGGTGGTAAAGGCAATTCACGGTCCTTGAGCTGGAGATTACTGTATTCATATTCGACCAAGTGCCAGCGTCTCTCAACTTGTGGTTTCTTCATTCTCCGCACTTTTTAATCCCACCACCTCCACTCCATTAGTAAATAAATGGTCAACATACATGGTCACTAAATACAACTGTTTCTATGAAAACAGCAAGACTTCCTTTTCAATCTTAGATTACCGTTCGGATAACATACTCCATATTCGAACAATATCAGTGACTATGCATTTGGTGCTTCAGCCAAAGTATTATTCATTTATTTATTTGAGAATATATATAACTTAGCAGTATGTACCTGGCGAGAAGCAACGAAATATGCTCCTGTGTTTAAACGGGAAATGGTAAATTGAAAAAGAAATTCAAGACACACTTCAACGCTGTAGTGCTCTACTCATTCTCCGTCATATCCTGGTGCGTCAAGAAAATATAACTCTCTACAAACAATATTGAATAGCTTAAGTTTGTTGTTGATATTCAGAGATGAATAAATAAACAAACAAATAATTGTATTATCAAAATATACATAGCTCTGAATAAATATAAAATTAAAACAACAATTTAGAAAAGAATAACAGAAGGAAGGACGTTAGCTTAAAACATGTCCACAGACAAAACTTCTTACCAACCAAAAAAAAACAACTAACAAACAAATTAATGTCAAATTATTCGAGAACACAGTCATTATTCTGCGCCTCATAACAGGACACAATAGATTATTCAACCACATGTATACAAAATTCAAGATTGGTGACTCAGCCATGTGCACGTGTGGTTTGGCGTCGCAGACAGCAGAGCACATACTCCAGGACTGCCCAAACTACAACATATCCAGGCGAACCTTCTGGCCTAGAGAGACAACAGTGGAAGATAAACTCTATGGACCGCTGAGTGAACTAAACAATACTGTTAGATTCATACAAGAGACAAAATTGCAGTTATAGACATATTTCAGGCGAACGAAAGAAGAAAGAAGAAGAAGAAGAAGAAGAAGAAGAAGAAGAAGAAGAAGAAGAAGAAGAAGAAGAAGAAGAAGAAGAAGAAGAAGAAGAAGAAGCAGAAGAAGCATCAGCAGCAGCAGCAGCAGCAGCAGCAGAAGAAGAAGAAGAAGAAGAAGAAGAAGAAGAAGAAGAAGAAGAAGAAGAAGAAGAAGAAGAAGAAGAAGAAGAAGAAGAAGAAGAAGAAGAAGAAGAAGAAGAAGAAGAAGAAGAAGAAGAAGAAGAAGAAGAAGAAGAAGAAGAAGAAGAAGAAGAAGAAGAAGAAGAAGAAGAAGAAGAAGAAGAAGAAGAAGAAGAAGAAGAGAACACAGTCTTTCCTGTGACAACACACGGGTGTGAGACAATGGCAATTTCGCAGTGAATAAGGAAACTAAATGCTACAGACGAATTCTTAGGTTACAGTGGACTACAATAAAAACAAAATACTCTCATTCTACAAGATCTAAACTTCCAAGAAAACTGCCTTATAAACACATCGTGTTTAGGCAAATGAATTGCATTGGCCATGTTAACGTATTAGTAGTTTGGGTACACAAGAACTTGAGCTGATCAACGACTCTGGTGATCGACTGAAATGGCGAATCATGACCGCTCACGCTTGCCGGCATGGCACATGATGGATGAATTGGGTTTGGGTAGATAGAAATTGCGGCGTGGTTCCAGGAAGAAGAGACACGGGTTGACCAGCAGGGAGATGGACACGGGACATTAAAGACATGACGTTCGTCAAAATACATGAGGCATGGGAACTGACACAGGATCGATGATGTTTTCAACGGAAGTACATACATCAAGGTGACATAGTGATCTACATCGATGGGTCAGTGGTGAGAAACAGACGTAGTGGTTGGGGTTTCATCGCGAATGCTAATGGTCGATGCTTGAAAAAAGGAGAGTCTGGCATATGAGACTACGACCTCCAGCATGAGAATGGGGGGTGGAAGTAGTAACAGCGACATTCCGTTGGCAGGAGGAGACCACTGCAACACACATTGCATTCATTACGGACTCATGGATTGGTCTTATTAAGGTGGAGAAAGGAATGTTTCGTGTGGAATGGAATCTCTTCAGAGGTCACATATTGTGAGAACTGTTTGGATTTTATGCCCTGGCCATGCGGGAGTGGGGGGGGGGGGGTGAACAGGCTCATAGGCTGGCAGTGAATGCACCTTTTGGTGGTACATTACCTATGGACAAGGGATAGGTGGTAGAGCGCTTGTGGGACCAGGTGGAGAAGGCGGAGGAACAGATAGAGAACCCGTATGTGGAAAGAATGATATCGCGAGCGATCAGCAGGGGTTCTGGAAGAATCTCAAAACTGAGAACGAGGATCAGGAAAACTTTCAATCAGACAGCGGTGGGAGCAATAAGTAGTATGACTCTCCTCTGGCTGTTGAACTAGGGGACGGAGCACGTATGGGAATGTCCTGAGTGCAGTGATGTCGGTTCTTAGCTCAACTCATCCCAACTCAACGGAAGTGATGAGAGCTACATTCTGCAAAGGACAATTAGACGTCTATATTGAAACTAACATAAGAGATTTTGATCTTATCTGGAGTGCGTGTGATTACGTAAGATTGGGAAACATTGATAGTGTTATGAAAGCATGCACTGACTTTAAAACAGCTACACGAGATGGTTATACAAGTTAGGCCTTCTTCTTTTTCTCCATTTTCATCTTCCTCTTCCTTCTTTTTTTTTCGTCTACGATCAACTTTTAATACACATCTATTCTGCATGTGTCACGTACAAAACATTTCGCTATACAAGTTAGTGAAAGTGCATGATTTTGACACGTGTTGCCTGCCTACCTCTGTTTACATATTTATTTTAATTACACACTGGAGGAGGGAAATCCCCAGCATTTTAATAACACTCCTCATTTAAATACCCATGGTGTAGGCACCAAACTGCACTGTGCGCAAATCGGTAACGGATGCAACGTCACATTGTCCGAGCAACGCTGCAGTGTTGTCCTTGGTTATTCAACGTTGACGTCAAATTAGTGGCTATCCGATTTCTCCAAACTAACAAGCAACGGTAAACAGCGGTGTCGAGTGACCACCATTTTATTTGGTTTCAAATATCAGTAGTTTCTGTTCCCAGTCGCTCATCTCTTGGATTTTAGGTGAATAATTTGTTTTGGCTATTTAGAAAACTGTGAACCTTCCAGTATGTTTAATTTCACCCGTTTTGCTGCGACTTCTGTAGTTGGCGGCCTGGGCGCGGTGATCCTTAAGAAACAGGATGTCCTAAGTTCTTTAACGCTGCATGCAGCGGACAACAAGGAACAATGTTATGTTGGGGATGTGATTAAGAAAAGAGTTGGATTTCCTCAGCCAACGGCTTGCTGTAAGCCTCTGAGATTCAAGGACTTCATTGTGTCCTATGACTCCAAGAATAGAATTCCCAACTGGGTTTATGAACACCTTCAATATGATAAACTGTTCAAAGATGATCCTTGTGATCGAAGAACCAAAGTTGAGCGTACGCAGTGTGCCAGGTAAGATTTTATAATATATTGTGCTGTAATATGTTCATTGTGCGTTACCTACAACATTACTTTTGCTGTATCTGTCTTTTGAAATTTGATCAGTTACACAAATTGCACGTTTCCTGAAAAGCTAGTCAACTGTTCATAGTTAATAAAGTCTAAACTTAGGTATCCTAGTCTTAACGGGTTACAGTATCAATGGACACTCAACGTTTTTTTTACTTCTGCTGACATTCAGTTCTTGACAATGTCAACTGATACTCAGTGTTCTTTGACTTCCGCTAACATTCAATTAATGATAATCTGATCTTACACTCGGCGTTCTCTAACTTCCGCTAACATTCAACCTTGACAATGTCAACTTACACTCTGCGTTCAACTGACTTCCGCTAACATTCAACCTTTGACAATGTCAGCTGACAATATAACTTACTTACACGATGCGTTATCTGTCTTCCGCAAATATTCAACCCTTGGCAATGTCAGTTACCACTAAACGTTTTCTTAACTTCCGCAAACATTCACCAATGACAATATAAATTACACGATGCGTTCTCTGTCTTCCGCAAACATTAAACCCTTAACAATGTCAGTTTACACTCAATGTTCACTTAACTTCCGCAAACATTCAATCCATGACAATATAACTTACATAAAGCGTTCTTTGAATTCCGCAAACATTCAACCCATGACAATATAACTTACATACAGCGTTCTTTGACTTCCGCAAACATTCAACCCAAGACAATAAAACTTACACACATCGTTCTGTGACTTTCGTAAACATTCAACCCATGACAATATAACTTACACACATCGTTCTTTGACTTTCGCAAACATCCAACCCATGACAATAAAACTTACACACATCGTTCTTTGACTTTCGCAAACATTCAACTCATGACACTATAACTTCCACACAGCGTTCTTTGACTTCCGCAAACATTTAACTCTTGGCAGTGTCAGCATACACTATACGTTCTTTGACTTCCGCAAACATTCAACTCTTGGCTATGTCAACTTACACTATCCGTTCTTTGACACCGCAAACATTCATCTGTTGACAATGGCAACTTACACTATACGTTCTTTGACTTCACAAACATTCAACACGTGGCAATGTCAACTTACACTATACGTTCTTTGACTTCACAAACATTCAACTCTTGGCAATGTCAACTTACACTTTACATTCTTTGACTTCGCAAACATTCAACTCTTGGCAATGTCAACTTACACTATACGTTCTTTGACTTCACAAACATTCAACTCTTGGCAATGTCAACTTACACTTTACATTCTTTGACTTCGCAAACATTCAGCTCTTGGCAATGTCAACTTACACTTTACATTCTTTGACTTCGCAAACATTCAACTCTTGGCAATGTCAACTTACACTTTACATTCTTTGACTTCACAAACATTCAACTCTTGACAATGTCGACTTACACTTTACATTCTTTGACTTCCGCTCACGTTCAACACTTGACAGAGTTAACTTGCCAACACTTAATGGTCGTGATTACAGCATCTTGTGTAATCAGATGCTCATTGATTAAGAGTCTTCTCAGCTGCAAATGTTATTTATGATTAAAACGATACCTGAATTGAAGAACAGAGTATAATTTCTTCTTATGAAATCTCCGAGACTTCCATTCACAAGTAATACAAAATCAGTTGAATACGCAGGTCCGCATTGCCGATTGGATAAGGACGCGTGTTCTTAAACATCCGGTGTGCTGATGCCGAGGTTAGCGGTTCAACCCCTACACCGGACAGCTGGACTAAAATGTTGACTTGTCGTCCTTGACTTGGGGACAAGTACTTCTGAAGTCGGAGTGGGTTCGCCTGATGGCGAGGGACATTGTTAATAGGGAAAGCTAATCCACACGTAAAATTCAGTCATTCACAACTATAAATAGTGTGCATGGACTATGCGTGAGGTCAAAGCGAGCGAGAGCACACAAAATAAGTTGAATATCAGTCATAATAAAATTGACTACAATATTACATTTGCAATGGTTCACAGAAGTTTCTATAATCGTCGTCAATAATCTTAATAAAATTGACAACAGTATTACGTTTACAATGTTTCACAGATGTTTCTAAGATCGGCGTCAATGATCATAAATAGTCGTCGCTTTCACTGTATTAAGCCAATGCCTTGTTTGTAAATTAAAGATGCTGTCCAAACTACGGAGTTCGTGCTTTGTGTGATGCTGTCAACAGCCAGCTCGGCTGTTTTGCGGACAGAAACCACACTAGATGGGGTAAATGCGATGCAATGAAACCACCCTCTAGTAATGATAATACCAGAAGATGTAGCACGCAAATTTAAAAAAAACAAAAAAACAACGAACATATCAACCGAATCTTAATTGTATAAACTAAACATCACAGTAGAAAAAAAAAGTAATTATCTTTGGGAGTCAGAAAAGAACACATACATACAAGATTTAACCAAATTTAACGTATTGCTATAATTCATGAACTGATAATGAGTAAATAATGTATTTTTTTGAAGCCACAGAGCTGTGTCTTTACCTTAGAAGGTTAAAAATATTGCAGGCAGCTGACATGAGTAATGAGGATGCTCTACTGGATACCAGACACAGATAATAATTGTCGCAGACAACAGAACGAAACAGTAAACATGGTCATGTTACGATTAGGGGAATACATTGTAACACTTTGTAGGATTATTCGAAAAATGTAGAGGGCTCCACACACACACACACACAGCACACACACACACGCGCGCGCGCGCACGCACTCACACACACACACACACACACACACATATATATATATATATATATATATATATATATATATATACATATAGAGAGAGAGAGAGAGAGAGAGAGAGAGATCGTGTCTGATTTACGGTGAGTATTGCGTAAAGCTCACAACTGACAGATGTATATGTGGCCTAGACACTTCTGTTTTACAAAGACTAACGAGGAAACATTGTCCTGGTCATGCAGCGGTAAGAGATAACGAGCATGCTTCACTAGTGCCTGTAGTCTAAACACTCGGAATAGACAAAGCAGACATTCTGAGGGCTCTCTAGATGAAATAACAATATCAGTAGAAAACAACATATATAACAATGCGTCTAGTGCTCCCAATCTGAAGTGGACAAGCCCAATTTTCGTACGGGAAGATGATCAGCGTTGCCAGTAATGGGTTGTACTCAATCTTCAAACCTCAAATCCCGAAACAACCAAATAAATCAATATATAACAATGCTTGAATGTGGATTTAGTAGTAATTACGACAAGAAGGAATGTATGGGAGGGCGAATACTGTGTTTGCAGCCAGTATGCTATTTGAATAGCCAGGGCCTATACCTTAAGATATTTATTGCAATAGATGGATCTATGCCTGGGTTGCTATAGTGTCGATTCTAAAATAAACCAATCAAACACTGAAATCTGCTGTTAATGAGAGGATATGACATAAAATTAAGAAATAAATAAAGGTATCAGAAGAAATGAAATCAGGTATGAGAAGAAATGAACTGGAGAACTTGGTGACAACTGGTAAGAAGGAAAGGAACAGACCAAGGAGAAGACCTAGAAGCAAATACCTGGATGGCTTGGCCACGTAGTATGGTCGAGCCAGAAACACGGAGCTGATCCACGACTCTGGTGTTCGAGTGAGATGGCAAAACATGACCGCCCACGCTTATCGGCATGGCACATGATGGATGGATGGATCAGAGTAACATATAGACATCTACAAAATTGTGCATGAATAAGAGTAAAGAAGACGTCTAATTCATGTATGCGATAAAAAAAAAATTTTCAGTTTGGCCTGACGTGTTAAAAAACCTGGCACAGTAGAAGTTTCACATTACAAATATGAATAGAGGCTGCGTGGTCTCGTGGTATGGTGTCCGCCTCGAGTGCTGGAGGTCCCGGGTTCAAGCCCCGGTGAGGACCAGGATTTTTTCACGTGGACTTCTAGTAATAAAATGTCTCCTGGTCTCTGGGTAGTGAGATCGGACGCCCGTGTGTATTGTTGCGCACGTAAAAAATCCCTTGGCAGTTGGAACGGCGCTGCCAGGGCAAAATTTCGAGTTAAAAATATACCCAAAGTATTTCAGGATCCTCGCCGGTGCTACGGAGCTCGTGCACTGAGCTGAGTTTCTCCAGACTCAGGTTTAAGTTAGGAGGAAAACGGACGGAGCACTTATGGGTTGCACCCGTGGGCCGTAATGTTGATCCACCGACTAAACTAAACTAAACTACAAATATGAATTGTTGGAGGAGACGTGTTTCTTATTTGTTTGAGAATAAAGGTCGTTTTCTTTCTCTTACTTGATTTTAAGCCCGGAGAATACATTAATTGTGGCTTTTCGTTTTGAAATTTAGCAATGAAGACAAGGAGAGGCCGAAATTCACGCCAGACTGTCGAATCCATGGCTACCATCGAGCCGACGCCAAGGATTACTGCGAGACGGAATACGAGATGGGTCTCATGGCTCAACCTGAGAATTATCCTTATGATGCGGAATCATTCTGCGAATGTTTCACCATGACCAATATTGTGCCACAGGTAACTGATTCGGTTATAATTTATAACCGCTGCAATTGAAAGTCATTTTTTATTTTTAAACAATGGACAGATTGATTTCATGGAATATAATTTACATATGTCTGCGGTTGTTTGTAGCGTGAACTGCATGTTCGGAATAATGGTGGCTGGCTGTCGCAGAAATGACTGGTTTGCTTTATGCAGCAATGTATGGTTGTTAGTTTTCTAGTGACTGCCGCTTCCATCGACGATGAACTGTATTTTTCGTGGAGGACTTTTGTGTTGACGTTCTGGCGGCGGCATTATGCACAGTGTACCTGTGCGGGCTGTTGGTTTGTCGACATTCCTGTCTGTTTCACTCTTCAAATTGGGCAGTGAGGAGCATTTTGTGTGATATTCACTGGCTCAGGAACGGAGCTTAATGGGGACGACCCGTTGCTGTGAAGTTGGAACCGCGACTGACTGACTAACTGACTAATACTATTATGTTATTTATATTTCATTCAGTTATTTAAAAGCTATCTTATTGTACTCAGTTATCTATTAATAAGCGAGATCTATCTATCCAACAAGAACATAATATTTAAGAAGATTGGTGATAAATAAAATTAAGGGAAATAAATTATTTTGGGCATGTAAAAGAAACTTGAATTGGAACAATAAAAATGGACTGAGATGTATAAGGTAAGTGAAGAAGACCTCTTCATCGATGCACTGAAGATGATATATAATACATGGGGGGCGTGGGTATATCCACAGGACAAAACACTGGATGGTGGATGAAGTTAGGTAATGTTCTATTCAATGGTGGTTTTGCCTCCAACACCAACCCAAACATAAATAAATAGGTTGTGAACCCTAAACATGAGTAAATAGCCACCACAATAATTATAGTAATCAATCAATTAGTGGTCTGTTAAAGTTATCTTATTCTTGCTTCTAATATTCGCGTATCTCGGTCTATGCACACGAGCAGTTTTTCTTGTTCTTCTGCTTCTATGTTCATGTATTCCTGTCCATAAAAGTAAATTAAGTAAAAGGACCTCTCATCCACGTTTTGAACCGTAGGCCCTACTGGCCATCAGTGCCTATATTGTTATAGACTAGAAGACTCTCGAAGGACGATGGGATCAACATTATGTTGCCAACTTTACTTCCGTGGACACTTCTTGATATCAATTTTAGGCTGAGTCCACCTGGGAGCCCAGCTCAGTCTAAAATATCCACCTGGATGTGATATCACACCCATGGCCATCGGACCAGCAGTAGCCTAGGTCAGTATAAAATATCCACCTGGATGTGATATCACATGACAATCGGCCCAGCAGTAGCCCAGGTCAGTGTAAAATATCCACCTGGATGTGATATCACACACATGAACATCGGGCCAGCTGTAGCCCAGCTCAGTGTAAAATGTCCATCCACCTGTATGTGATATCACATGACCATCGGCCCAGCAGTAGCCCAGGTCAGTGTAAAATATCCACCTGGATGTGATATCACACACATGAACATCGGGCCAGCAGTAGCCCAGCTCAGTGTAAAATATCCACCTGGATGTGATATCACACACATGAACATCGGGCCAGCAGTAGCCCAGCTCAGTGTAAAATGTCCTTGCACCTGTATGTGATATCACATGACCATCGGCCCAGCAGTAGCCCAGGTCAGTGTAAAATATCCACCTGGATGTGATATCACACACATGAACATCGGGCCAGCAGTAGCCCAGCTCAGTGTAAAATATCCACCTGGATGTGATATCACATGACCATCGGTCCAGCAATAGCCCAGCTCAGTGTAAAATATCCACCTGGATGTGATATCACCCCATGAACATTGGCCCAGCAGTAGCCTAGGTCAGTGTAAAATATCCACCTGGATGTGATATTACACCCATGACCATAGGTCCAGCAGTAGCCTAGGTCAGTGTAAAATATTCACCTGGATGTGATATCACCCTCATGACCATCGGTCCAGCGAGCAAAGCTAATCTCGTGAACAGTTTTGCTGCTCAACTTCCAAACTTTACTGAAACATGGCAATCATGATATTAACTTACTCAGTATGTGACGTTTATACTTCTTAGTTTTTCTACGAGCAGTAAACACAATCTTCCTATCCACTCTATGTTACCAATGCCAAACCTGGACAATGACAGAAAAAGAGAAAAGAAAAATCACAACATAAATGAGATTCCTGAGAAGAATACTCAAGGAGACATAAGATCATAAATGAAGAAATCAGGTCTGAAGTGGGGGTTATAGCTGTACTAGATTTTATTAGAAGGCAGCAAGTCAAATGGTTTGGCCATGCAAGTAGGTTACCAACTAACAGTATACTACTACAACGCAATGATGCACAGACCAGAGGGACGCAGAGGAAGAGGCCGACCAAGTAAACGATGGACGCAGGGAATAACAGAGTCCATGGGAATACCGATACATGAAGCCCATAAGCGGGCACTCTCCCGCTGTTTATACATCACCTCGACACCGCACAGCAAGGTACAAGAGGAACATGATGAGATGAGATGAGAATATGTGACGTCGACGTGGCCGGGAGAATTAGATTGCTTGAACTTGGCTGATTCAGCAACAAACAAACAAAATAGGTCTGGACCAAACATGGGACACAACCACATGGACAAGTACTATAATATACATTTCCATTCACTGAGCATTGAAATTGCGGAAGATGCTGCGAGATGAAACAAATAACACAATGACCCTAGATGGTGATACATTGTTCTTCTGTCCAAATGGGACGTCACATTTGGTGATATACAATCCTTCGGCAGTGAATCAGTTAAACATGTGGTTCAACCCCAACACCAGTATTAAGTTGGATTTACATGTTGATTTCTCGTTCAGAAAGCAATGGCAAACTACTGAATGTAAAATTGCCTAGAACATCAACCTGAAGTTGATAGAAACATCCTGCACAAGTCACACAGCTGTTTTTTTTTTTTTTTTAACGTTGTATCTACAGCTATCCAGTGTCTATTTATTACTCGTAGTGAAGATTTACTATATTTCTTGTCATGCAAATTCCTGGGTTTAATTACGTATCTAATGCTTGTATGTAAGGTATGTTCACTACTCTTAGTAAAGATGTATTCTTTTCTTGTCTTGCAGGTTCCTGGGTTTAACTGTGGTGCTTGGTTTGATTTGGAGTGCTACATTAGGGAGAAACTGGTACGAGAAAACAAAGGAGTGTACGTCTGTTCTGGGCCATTGTTCCTTCCAATGTACGTAAATAAACTGTGTTAAATGTCTGTTACCTGTGGTAATAAATCATGTACGATAGTTCATTAGCAAATCCATCGACTCCTGAAATTCCCAGCATATGATTTCCTTGGCTTTTTGGTTCAACAAATTACCAGCATGAAACCACTCGCTGAGAATGAGTAATAACTGAGTGCATGTATGCAAATATGTAAGACCAGGAGGTATGTTGTTCTTTACACCTAAATAGGGTAGAAATGTAACTACAAAGAAAGAAGGCATCCTGGGTGACTAAGTTTGCATGGCCTATTTTTTACAGTAGCGATTCGTGCCCATCATAGGGGCCATTGTGGTTAGTGTGTGTGTCTGCCAAGACAGTGGTGCGGGTTCAATCCCCAGCACAGGCAGGATTATATTTTCTGACCAGCACTGCTCCGGGTTCCACCCAGCCTCATTAAAATTGGTACCCCAGATAGTTCTCAGAATGCAAATGAGAGAAAAGTGAGGTAGCTATTTTATGATATAATGCGCAGATGCTGGGACATCACTTGAACCAGTCAGTAAATTAGTCCTCTAAGCTGTCTGATTGTTCATGTCAGCAACACTGAATGTCGGATCTGACTGTTCATGTCAGTAACAATGAATGTCAGAACTTATTTTCATGTCAACAACACTGAATATCAGATCTGATTGTTCATGTCAGCAACACTGAATGTCAGATCTAATTGTTCTTGTCAGCAACACTGAATGTCAGATCTAATTGTTCATGTCAACAACACTGAATGTCAGATCTAATTGTTCTTGTTAGCAACACTGAATGTCATATCTAATTGTTCATGTCAGCAACACTGAATGTCAGATCTAATTGTTCATGTCAGCAACACTGAATATCAGATCTAATTGTTCATATCAGAAACACTGAATGTCGGATCTTATTGGTCATGTCAGCAGCATTAAATGTCAGATCTAATTGTTCATGTCAGTAACACTGAATGTCAGAACTTATTTTCATGTCAACAACACTGAATATCAGATCTGATTGTTCATGTCAGCAACACTGAATGTCAGATCTAATTGTTCATGTCAGCAACACTGAATGTCAGATCTGATTGTCCATGTCAGCAACACTGAATGTCAGTTCTGATTGTTCACGTCGGCAACACTGAATGTCAGATCTGATTGTTCACGTCGGCAACACTGAATGTCAGATCTAATTATTCATGTCAGCAACACTGAATGTCAGATCTAATTATTCATGTCAGCAACACTGAATGTCAGATCTAATTGTTCTTGTTAGCAACACTGAATGTCATATATAATTGTTCATGTCAGCAACACTGAATGTCAGATCTAATTGTTCATGTCAGCAACACTGAATATCAGATCTGATTGTTCATGTCAGCAACACTGAATGTCAGATCTAATTGTTCATGTCAGCAACACTGAATGTCAGATCTAATTGTTCATGTCAGCAACACCAAGTGTCGGATTGATTCTTCAAGTCACCAGCACTTAATGTCGGAACTACAACCAGTAATGTCAGATCTGATTAGTTCTAACCAGCATCACCGAATGTCGGAATAGATGGTTCATTTTCAGAATTGTCTGAAAGGCAAGGAAGAAAAGAACTGGCCTTCTCATCTCATATTCGGTTGCCGCAGGTCAGCATGGCTGAATGGATAAGAACGCGTGTTCTTAAACAGCCGGTGTGCTGATGCCGAGGTTAGCGGTTTAACCCCTACACCGGATAGTTGGACTGAAATGTTGACCTGTCGTCCTTGACTTGGGGAAGTTAATTACAAGTACCTTAAAGTCGGAGTGGGTTCGCCTGGTGGC
The DNA here is from genome assembly GCA_014155875.1 of Cepaea nemoralis. Taxonomy (NCBI): domain Eukaryota; kingdom Metazoa; phylum Mollusca; class Gastropoda; order Stylommatophora; family Helicidae; genus Cepaea; species Cepaea nemoralis. The sequence continues at coordinate 79,937 of JACEFZ010012088.1, forward strand.
GAGGGACACTGTTAATAGGGAAAGCTATCCCACAAGCAAAATTCTGTCCATCACTATTATAAATAGTGTGTATGGACTACGCTTGAGTTCAAAGTGAGCGAGCGAAGAAAAAAGAAATACGCGGTGGCCTAGAATATATACAGGCCTAACACTTTACACCCCAGCAGCTGTTTTTTCTATGGGTTTTGCCACGATCTTTCTATTGTTAGGACTTCTGAAGGGTGACTGTTTCGCCATATATCGGCAACTGCTCTTTAAAGTGCGAGTAAAATATAAATTTTGATACCCATCTTTAGAGTATACAGCCTACGTTAATTTCTAAATGAGCAGCTATAGAATGGGAAAGCAGGTAGTGTTTCATCACGTATTTGGAGTTAATCTCTCATCTGTGTGAATGTCCCGACTTGCTTGTTCTACACAAAAAGAAACTTCTGGCCCATTCAGGTTGCTTGATGGCACCACCTGTATTTCAGGTGTTCATAGTGTCGGTTATTTTGTTTGATGATTTTGGTCTCTTGGTTTTGTTCTGCGTGGTTTTCATCCATACATGTTTGCTTGCTTCTTGTTTATTTTATTTCTCAGTGCTCTGTTGTTTTCTGACAGGGCAGATATGTGAATATTTATTTTTCTTTTATATGATTTTATTTTGGTACTATTGTTGTGATCTGATGTTTTGTTCTTTTGTTTTGGCTGCAATCCTAAAATGGACTAGCCCTGAGAAGGGCTAAGAACGTCAGCTTCTCAGGAGTTCTCTTCTTGATAATTTCACTTCCTTGGCCGATGAGAGAATAATTACAGACACATTGCAGTTTAGACCAGCCAGCCAGTTTGTTCATTTTCTGTGTTATATGTTCAACTGGGACAGTTGCTTGTGTTTAGATCTTGATGGGTATTTGGTTTTTAATGGCATGTTATTGTTGCTTGCTACCATAATTCCTCTGTCATGAGGTCCCTGGATATCAGCACCCAACATACTGATAACGTTCTATGCTCTGAGCACGTCACTCCATAAATAATCTGTGTCTGAAAAACAGGAGTGAGAGGAAGTATTATTCTATGTTCAATACCTCCACCTGCATTTCAGTCATTTTATGATAGCTAAAGGCCATTCGCGGCTTTGCACAGTCCTTCATTCCGTAGATTAAACATCTTCAGTATTGTTTAGTATTTTTGTCCTACTATTTCATAATATATGTGGGTAGTTCTGAATATACTTGGGCTTTCCAGTTGTCATTTTTAGAGCCTCCATTGTTAGGGCTGCTGGGATAGTGACTGTCTTGCTTTATTTTGCCAACTGCTGTATAAAGTACATTGTGCCAACGGCTTCAGTCGGAGAAGCGCAATTGGGAGGGGTACAAGCCATAACCTAGAGCGAGAAAATGCAACGTAAAGACTAAATGTCTTGGCAGGGCAGACTAGGCCCTAAGATTTGGTCGGCAACAAATCTAGGATGGAAGCTCCGACAGGCGGACAGTTAGAGCATTTCTTTGCTGATCCGGCAGCTTCTGCAGCTTGTGTTGTTCCAGACGTATTGGTGTTTACTTTCCTATGGAGTAAACTAAACAGGCCGAGAGAGGGATAATGCTGCATGGGCAACACATGGTCTCTAAATTCAGCCCAGGCTTTGTGCTATGAAAAGGTACAACTCCATTTTACAAAGTGTCGTCTATCAAAACGGCCAGATGCCAATGTGTTTAAAGTAAAAGTAATTTTAAAACACCTCTTTTCATGCCATGAGGAGTAGCGGTTACATGGTATTAGGCCCACATTTTTAGACCGACCTGCATTTGTGTGATTTAGTATCGTACCGATTATTTAGCTGGGTTGATCTGGGAGCCCGTTCATTGATGGGATTGGGGGGGGGGGGAAGTCCCCATCTGTCAAATTATTGACGTGAAGCTGTGTTTAAGTAGCTTAAAATTAGAATTCGAATATAAAAGAGCAGAACCTATGTTATACAGAAATGTTGTCATTTAAACTACATCCCCAGTAAATTTGTACTATAAGATTCATCTAGCCTGGTAAAGTAGATACTAGAGAATTCCAAGGGAAGAAAACAGGAAGAGAGCTCCGAACTCCGTGTGCTTAACCTAGATTTTAGAATGAACCCGGTTGTTGTCAAACAGTTGTTCAGTCTCCAAGCACATGAAAAATCTTTCATTCAGTCTCATGACATTCAATTTCTCTGTTACATTAATTGTCATTTTTTAAACTGTCATTCTATCATTAACTGCCAATATAGTACCTTGCGGTGTATGGCAGAGGGGTCTTTGAGCCTGAGGAATTAAGGCCGTCTGGCTAGTGCAGTCGCCGCGAACTGTGCAGGATTTTCTTTTTGCCCCCGACAGAAAAAAATCCCACACCTTACCAAGGGGTCGAACCCGGGTCTCCCGAAGGAGAGTCCGGCGTTGTAGCCAAGCCGCTCCTCTACATTAATTGTATGCTATACAAAGTGTCAAGTAAATGGGAATATTCTTCAACAAGTGAATCGGTACAATTATCTCGGAACAGTCATAACATCTGATGGGAGATGCATTGAAGAGATTAGAACAAGAATCGCCATGGCGAAAGTAGCCTTTAGCAAGATGAAAAACATTCTGACCAATAAAAAGATGTCAATTGAAATGAGAAAAAGAGTGCTGAGGGGATTCATAGAGCCTGTTCTCTTGTATGGATGTGAAACTTGGGCAATGTGCAGTCAAAATCTTTTTGGACATGTTATGAGAATAAATGGATTGGAGAACTTAGTGACAACTGGCAAGATCGAAGGGAAGAGACCAAGAGGAAGACCATGAGGAAAATACCTGGATGACTTGGCCACATGGCACGGACGAGACAGGAACACTGAGCTGATCCACGACTCTGGTGACCGAATGAAATGGCAAGTCATGACCGCCCACGCGTACCGGCATGGCACATGATTGATTGATACAAATGTCAGACAGCAACACTTGTGACCCACAGTAAAGGCAACATCTCAGTACTTACTGCCATATGAATGTCAAACACCAAGAACATCACATATGAGGTCTCAGCATGATCTTCTCCAGCTTGGGGAAATGTCAGGTGGCTCATCATGACATGATGCCCAAGTGTGTGGCATTTTTTTTGGGTATTGAACCTGTTGCTTTAGTCACAATAATCAATCGTGCAAGCTATCTGATTGTTCATATTAGCAGCATTAGGTTAGATCTAATTGTTCATACCACGAGCACTTAATATCAGATCTAATTGTTCATACCAATTGCATACAATGTCAGATCTGATTGTTTATACTAGCATTTGCAGAATGCCAAATTTACATTCAGTGATGTCAGATTTAATTGTTCACACAAGCAGTACAGAATACATACAGACATACTGTCTCAGCTGTAAGCAATGTAATTGTTCACACAAGCAGTACAGAATACATACAGACATACTGTCTCAGCTGTAAGCAATGGAATTGTTCACACAAGCAGTACAGAATACATACAGACATACTGTCTCAGCTGTAAGCAATGGAATTGTTCACACAAGCAGTACAGAATACATACAGACATACTGTCTCAGCTGTAAGCAATGGTGGCATATCTGAGAACATTACTTAGACATTTACTAACTTTTTTTTGCAGAGTGGAAGATGACAAGACAATTAAACAATTTGATGTGCTTGGTGATGGTGAGGTCTCTGTGCCAACTCACTTTTTCAAGGTAATTTATTGTTTTATGTACATTTATTGTCTGTATCTGGCTTCAGTTTTCTTTCACTTGATCCGTGTGTATATTGCAGCCAACGTTTAATGTGTAGGCAGATTTTATGATCTGATATAACAAGTTGCATTTCCTTTACATGACATGGCAGTCAATATCAGTGTTTTCTGGACGTTTGTGATTTCTTGGAAAGTTTACGTTCGGTAGTTCTCCATTGCTTTCTGAAAGACCGGCACTCATACCTTTGTATGGGAACCACCGCAAGGCGGCCTGCTTCCAAATCGACCGCAGCTGTATGTCGAACGTGGTATGCGGGATTACGGCTTGCATTCATAGCCCATTCGCTACAGATCTAATGTAAGGTTGTATTGTATTGGATTCCTGTTCTTTACACCTAAGGTAAAAGAATCACACATTCTGAGCTTAGGACAAGAGTTAGACAGATTCAACGAGTCAAGGGGTGAGGGAAAACCATTGGCGTTGGATAGGACACACACTGAGACATCCTCAACAGTGTAACTGGAAAGTCCTTCCACTGGAGCCCACATGACAAGCAAAATACAGAGGGACATAAAGGACACGGAGAAGAGAGCTAGAGGAAGAAATGAATAATATGGACAGGATATCTAGGGGGCCGCAGGAGACATCAAACAGATAGGACGTCGGGAGTGTGTTGGTTGTTTTGCAGTGCTAGGCATTTGGATATTCCTTTAAAACTTAGTTGTATGTCCTTTACAGGATTTAGCTATAAACTTCATAATTTATTGGCTGTTTGTGATTTTACGTTCTGTAGTTTTCCGATAGACATCATCCCTTGCACACTTAAGATTGACCATGTTCCCAAAATGCTCATGAAATTCACATTTAAATCTCTCCAACATTTTAAACCTGTTTATTCTAGTCTAATGAAACCCATGAACTCGTTCAATGATAAATCTTCTATGGAAAAGTCGTTCTGCTAAATAGTGTAAGACATACTGTAACAGTGAAGTAACATGCGCCTCTGTGGTCAAGCAGTGAGACATACTGTCACAGTGAAGTAACATGCGCCTCTGTGGTCATGCAGTAAGACATACTGTAACAGTGAAGTAACATGCGCCTCTGTAGTCAAGCAGTAAGACATACTGTCACAGTGAAGTAACATGCGCCACTGTGGTCAAGCAGTAAGACATACTGTAACAGTGAAGTAACATGTGCCTCTGTGGTCAAGCAGTAAGACATACTGTCACAGTGAAGTAACATGCGCCACTGTGGTCAAGCAGTAAGACATACTGTAACAGTGAAGTAACATGCGCCTCTGTGGTCAAGCAGTAAGACATACTGTAACAGTGAAGTAACATGCGCCTCTGTGGTCAAGCAGTAAGACATACTGTCACAGTGAAGTAACATGCGCCACTGTGGTCAAGCAGTAAGACATACTGTAACAGTGAAGTAACATGCGCCACTGTGGTCAAGCAGTAAGACATACTGTAACAGTGAAGTAACATGCGCCACTGTGGTCAAGCAGTAAGACATACTGTAACAGTGAAGTAACATGCGCCACTGTGGTCAAGCAGTAAGACATACTGTAACAGTGAAGTAACATGTGCCTCTGTGGTCAAGCAGTAAGACATACTGTAACAGTGAAGTAACATGCGCCACTGTGGTCAAACAGTAAGACATACTGTAACAGTGAAGTAACATGCGCCACTGTGGTCAAGCAGTAAGACATACTGTCACAGTGAAGTAACATGTGCCTCTGTGGTCAAGCAGTAAGACATACTGTCACAGTGAAGTAACATGCGCCACTGTGGTCAAGCAGTAAGACATACTGTAACAGTGAAGTAACATGCGCCTCTGTGGTCAAGCAGTAAGACATACTGTAACAGTGAAGTAACATGCGCCTCTGTGGTCAAGCAGTAAGACATACTGTAACAGTGAAGTAAATTGCGCCACTGTGGTCAAGCAGTAAGACATGCTGTAACAGTGAAGTAACATGTGCCTCTGTGGTCAAGCAGTAAGACATACTGTCACAGTGAAGTAACATGCGCCTCTGTGGTCAAGCAGTAAGACATACTGTTAACAGTGAAGTAACATGTGCCTCTGTGGTCAAGCAGTAAGACATACTGTAACAGTGAAGTAACATGCGCCTTTGTGGTCAAGCAGTAAGACACTCATTTATTGTCATGTTCATTTTCACCTTGCCGTCTTGACAGACGATAGTTTGTTATATAGTGCTTCAAAAGGGCTTAATAACTACAACCCATGGCGGTGACTGTTAAGGCCAATTCGTGCTGTAAATGTTCGTCCACAGTGGATGCATGTGAACACGTAATTTTCACCATCATACACCATTTTACGTCTCACACGCTCGGTGTGTGACTTATCTGCAATAATTATCTCTTTTGTCTTTATTCCATTTCTGATAGTAGCCCTGCGTGCAACACGTTCAGCTGCGACTTGCTCCCAATGTGCATTATCAATGCCTGTAGTAGAAGCCGACCCTGAGATCTCTTACCCACCTGTAATTCAAATAAAAAAGATGTCCTTTGGTACATCTAACATTGTTAGACACACACTAACACATCATACATACATTTCTGCCATCATCCATCCATCCTAACGTGTACTATACGTCTAAGGCTGCGACGACTGAGCATGGAATAAACCGTCACACACCCTGATCTTTCCAATAATTCAATATTTGTGATCTTGTCTTGTCACTTAATACCAAGTATTCTTCGCAGACACCGCATATACAAGCTGTTTAAACGTTTCTCTTGGTGTGAGTAAGTTGTTCAGGCTTCACTGCCATAAAGAAGAGTACTAAAGACACAGGATTGATAGACAAGAACGTTTGTTTTGTCAGTAAGCTTCCTGTTCTCCCAGACTCTTTTTCTTAACCTGTTCATTGTTGTTGTGCCTTAACCACCCTGATGTTGATTTCTTGATCGAGGGATAATTTGCTATTTACCACTGATCCTAGATATGTAAAATGGTCTACTATCTCCAGTTCGGCGTCGTCCATAAAGATTGATGGTACCCCATGTGCACCTTGTGACATAATCTGTGTCTTCTTTTTGTTAATTGTTAAACCAAATTCAGAACAAGCATTGGAGAATGCAGATAGTAGATGTTGTAATTCTTCCTCAGACTGGGTCGTAACTGCAGCATCATCTGCAAAAAGCAACTCTCTGATCAGTACCCTCCTAATTTTGGTCTTGGCCTTCAATCTCTGAGCATTGTAGAGGCCGCCATCTGAGCGTGAGTGAATGTATATACCACCATCCTGATCACGAAAGGCATACTTCAGTAGAAGTGAAAAATGTATTCCAAAGAGGGTGGGAGCTAGTACACAACCTTGCTTAACTCCACTCTTGATTTCAAACTCTTCTGAAGTTGCACCATCAAATTTGATTATACCCTTCATGCCTGTGTGGAACGATTCCACAATGGACAGAAAAGTTGGTGGGCAGCCAATCTTCTTTAGAGCCTTGAACAGACCCTCACGACTGACCAAATCAAATGCCTTTGTGAGGTCTATGAAGGCAATACACAGTGGCTGATTCTGTTCACGGCACATTGTTTTTCTTACATTTGTCGCAATGAGAATATCATATCATTGGTAGACCGGTTCTGTCAGAAGCCACACTGTGATTCGGGGTAGACTTGATCTCCCAGGACTTGAAGTCTGCGCAGAACAATTCTACCAAATACTTTCTCAACAATACACAGAAGTGAGACACCCCTATAGTTGTTACAGTCGCCGCTCCGATCGCCCTTGTTCTTGTACAGTGTTATGATGCTTGAATCTTTGAAATCCTGTGGGACTTGTCCTTCTCGCCAGCATAGCTCTATTAGCTGGTGGATCTGTAGAGCGAGTGTGTCTTGCCCACTCTTGATAACCTCTATTGGAATCCCATCCTTACCTGGAGCCTTGCCAGATGCAAGTTTATTGTCATGTATGTCCAGAGTTAATCTGGCGTATGCATACTGTATGCATGTGTAAGAAAACAGTAAGCAAAAGGGATGAGATTAAGTAGCTCGTACTAGATAGTAACATCATTTAGCAACAGGGTTGAGATTAAGTAACTCGTACTGGACAGTAGCATCATTTATATATATATATATAAAACACGAGTGACGTATTGAATTAAATTGAAACATTTTGGTTCAGTTGAAACATCACGAAAGTTTGGAGAGAACAATAATGGAGGGGTATATGAATGGGAAGAGTGGAAGAGGAAGGCCAAAGAAGATGGGTGCAGGATGTGGCGGATGATCTCCAGATGGATGTATCGGACGCGGGACATCTTGCTTATGATCAAGAGATTTTACGGAAGGTTGTTATGGGAGCGAGGTTCTGCAAAGGACATGCTACTGAATAATTGAATGAATGAACGAATGAGTGAATGAATGAATGAATGAATGAATGAATGAATGACGTAGTGAATTATAAACCACATCCATACATTATCAAGTGCGCATCAGTGGCGTCTGTATTCTGACTGGCCATTCGGCAACAAGTCTCATTCTAGCTGACCATCTTAACTAGGGCTTATTTTAGGGGTAGGCCTTATATTAAAAGAGAATCGTGCTAGAGCTTATTGTTGGGGTGGGTTTTTTTTTTTTTGGGGGGGGGGGGGATACGGTAGACAAACAATAGCATTATTTAGATAGTGTTGGGAAAATGTAACTTAACACTAGACAAAAGATAGCATCATTTAGAAACTGTTTAGACGATGCAGTCTGGATATTCAGTGATATCATTTACAAAACAGTTAAGAATTCAAATCAACTTTATTTTAAAAGGTCAAAAACTGGGAAGGCAGGCCCGACTTACATTCGGCCCTTCCAATCACACATCTTTCGTTCATCAGTAGTGCATGATACATTAACATAGGGAAAAAAATTGTCAAATGAATGTTGTAAACATAAACAATGCAAATTACCATGTTATGGAGGCAAATCTCCCGCCCACGCACACACACACACCCAGGGAAACATGCATACCTCACCAACCCACCCATTCCCCACCCACACACACTTCCCCCATCCATTCCACCAACCCACACACAGTCACCCACCCACACAAACATCCCCCACCAACTCACACATCCAACGCCCACCCACATATACATCCAAGCCCACATACCCACCCCCACCCACACATCCCCCACCCACACATCCTCTACCCACCCACTCACATCACCCATCCCCAACCACACCTCCCTCGACCACACATTCCTCACCCACACACACACACATTCCCACACCAACCCACATATCCCGCACCCACCCACACATCCCTCACCCACACACACACATCCCCACCAACACACATCTCCGTACCCACAAACACACATCTCTCTACCCACCTATACATCGCCAATCCACTCACACACCCCACAACCCACACATACTTCCCCCACCCACCCACACATACCCTAACCCACATCCCAACCACACACATATCCCCACCCACACACCACACACATCACCCACCCACATCCCACACACATATCCCCAACCAACACACCACACACACCTCCCCACCGACATACACATCACCCACCCCATCCACCAACCCACATTTACACTCACCTACACATGCTCCACCACCCACCCACCAACCACCCATCCCCTAACCACACATCTCTCGACCACACATACCCCCACCCACACACTTCCCACCCACTCACACATCCAGCTCCGACCCACACTCACATCCCTCACCCACTTACTCATCCCTCACCCACCCACACATCTCCACCCACATACACATATCCTCACCCACCCACACATCCCTTACCCACATATCCGCACCACCCACACATACTTCCCGCCAACCACCCACACATCCCCCACCCATACACAAATCCCCCGCACCCATCACACACATCCCCCACCACACACCACACACTATCTCCCAACCACAACCACACAATATCCTCACCCGCCCACCATACACATCCCCCACCCACACACCACACACATATCCCCAACCCACACACAACACACATCTTCCCACCCACCCACACATCGCCAATCACCCACACATCTCCCACCCACACACCCCCACCACCCACATATACTTCCCCCAACCATCCACACATTCCCCCACCCATCCACACATATCCCCACCCATACACACATCCCGCGCACCCATTTCACACACACATCCTCCACCCATACACACATCTCCCACACCCATCCCCACACCCCCTGCATACACCTCCACACATCCACCCACACACTTCCCAACCCATCAACACCCAAATCTCACTACCCACACACCCCACCCATCTAAGCGCACACCCCCACCCACACACATCACCCTCACACACACACATCCTCACACTTGCACACATCCTCCACACACACACACACACACACACACACACCCAAACACACACTCATGCATCCTCTCATCTAGACACACACATGATGCATCACGTAATGATTGAAACTAATGTGAACAAACTCCCACACTTTACTCACACACATACACTGACGATTGTTTTGAGCAGTCTCACAAAAATGGAGAAAAATGTGTACATATACAGTGTGGGAGGTGAAAATAAATAGTTATGCTCCCACACACAGAGACACACACACACAGACAGGCACACACACACACACACATTCACTCTCTCTCTCTCTCTCTCTCTCTCTCTCTCTCTCTCTCTCTCTCTCTCTCATGCACACTCACTGACTCTCTCGATCAATCTACAGTAATGTGCGTAAGTTCATATTATACATGATAAAATCAAATGGTATTCAACTGATAATATGAAAGATGAGAATACACAAAAATATGAATTAGCGTGGTGTTACATGACAAGCGCGTTACATGACATGCGTGCGTTCAACTCTCTCTCTCTCTCTCTCTCTCTCTCTCTCTCTCTCTCTCTCTCTCTCTCTCTCTCTTTTTTTTTTTCTCTCTCTTTATTCTGTTATACACACACACACACTCAGATACATGCACACACACACACACTAACACATCCACTCTCCAACTGTCTCACTCTCTCTCTCGCTCGCTCGCTCACTCTCTCTCTCTCACTCACTCTCTCTCACTCACTACTTCCCTCATTCATTCACACTCTCCATCTTCATTCACTATATCTCTCACATTCTTACTCTCTCCCTCTCTCTCTCTCACACACAGACAGACGCACACTCTCACGCTATCACTCAATGTTTAACTCACTCTCTGTACCATTGCGCACTCACTCACTGTCTCTTTTACTCTCTCTCTCTCCTCTCTCTCTCTCTCTCTCTCTCTCTCTCTCTCTCTCTCTCTCGCACACACATACACATTCTCTAACACTCATTCACACACACACATACACACATTCACTCTCTCTAACTCATTCACCCCCCACTCACTCACTCATTCACTCACTTACTCTCTCTCTCTCTCTCTCTCTCTCTCTCTCTCTCTCTCTCTCTCTCTCACACACACACACACAATCCTTCACACTCACTCCCTCTCAGTCACACTCCCTCACACATACACACACGCATGAACGCACGCACACACTCCCTCTCTCACTCTCACACATACGCGTACGCATGCATGCACTGACACATTCCCTCACCATTTCTCGCTCACTCACTCTCTCCCACACACACGCATGCACGTGCGCACACACACATTCGCTCTCTCACTATCTCTGACTCTCTCTCTCTCTCTCTCTCTCTCTCTCTCTCTCTCTCTCTCTCTCTCTCTCTCTCTCTCTCTCTATCTCTCTCTCTATCTCTCTCTGTTTTTCCCACACATATATATAGTGAACATATATAGTTAAACAATTATAATGGACAATTATACCAGCAGATGAATTATGGTGGCATATAGTCGGTATGGATTAAGTATTGAAAGAGTTTTCGGTTAAATGTGTAGGGATTCATTGGAATTTTCAGATCTGGAGGAAGGTCATTCCATAAGTGAGCACCAGAATAGATGAAATATGTTTTGTATAGGTCCAATCTAGGCTTTGGGACATGTGACAAATTCAGGCGCTTGATGTTCGTTGCATTAGATTGAATCAACGGTAAAAGATACTCTGGGGTATTTTGAGAGATAATTTTATTCACTAATTTGGCTTTGTTAAAAAGGAAGCGCTTTCGAAGTGGTAGAAGCCTGAGATGACTGTATAAATTATTACTTTCAACATGCTTTATGCCAGAAACTAGACGTAAAGCACGGTTTTGTAGAGAACATAATCATTTCAAATTAGATTTATGGCAACCATCCCAAACTGTGGACCAGCAATCGAGATGTGATTGGATATAGCATGTATAGAATAGTTTTCGTGTGCTTTCATCCAGGAAGTGTTGGATTTTTACAAGTTGGTAAACTTTTTGTGCTATTTTCTTGATAAGAACGTGAACATAAGAGCTCCAGTTTAAATGGCTGTCAATTAAAAGACCTAGTGTTTTATGTACATTCACATTAACTATAGGTAACGTGTCTAAGCGGAGTTTGAGTGGTGCTCCAGTTATGGCTAGTGTCTGTAGTTTTTTGTCTGGTCGTTATTAGCATGGATTTGATTTTGTCGATGTTAATTTGCATGCGGTTTTCATTGCTCCATCTAGTCAGATTATTTAGTTCCATTTGTAAAGAATTCTCTAATTCACTACGAAAGAAAGAAAGAGTAGGTAGCTTTCTGCAATATTTATTTATTTATATCTTATACATGTTATACCGGATGTGCTTCAGGTCATTGTTATTGAAACCAACGATGGCCAGTTGGAGCTGGAGTCCTACATGATGCCAAACACGGCCCCTGACGAGGGTGAAGAGGTCAAACTGGAGGACTTCCTGACACCCCTGTGCCAGATTGAACACCACTCAGGCCTGATCTTTTTCCCGGAGAAGAAATGCTTCAGCAGCAACAACAGGAGGAGAGGCGCCAGACTGCACGCCCTCTAACCAACACAGCCAACAGCATCAGAGAGAACCAGCACAGAGTTTACTACACGTGCCCTACTCTAGTGGATGGCTTTTCTCACAGAAGCAAGTGAGAGAGGGAAAGTTGTCAGTTTTGAAACCAAACACTCAGCTGGTTATTCAAGACAACTCCAGAGTGATATTATACACTGACAGCACAGCACTCAAGCATCGGCTCCATATTGCTGTGATATGTAAATATAGCAGGAATTGTTATATTTTTGTTGCCCCTTTTCTCCTCAATGAGGTTAAGAGTAAGTGAATGCTTGTGCATGTTACCTTCTGGTTGTCGACTCATAGAATATTCATTTTATATATCTATTATTGGAAATGCTATTAACAATGGTAAAACTGCCCCCCAAAAATGAACATGCAACCTGCCAGATCTGAAAATATTCTTTCCGTTGTGCCTTGAAGGAAGGCAAAAGAACAATCGGGCATTTCCGTTTTACACTTTTCTATGTGCTTTTTTTCCTAAACCTTATGAGCGATTGATTTATCCCATCATACTACTTAATAACTTAATTTATACATAGAACTTTTACTCATGTTCCATCAAGCCACGTGTAAATATAAAATGCTTCTTTGTTTATGGTAGACACAATGTACAAATATCCTGAGCAACCATCGTAAATGAATAAAACATCAAAAAAAAATATTGTGCACCATTTCTGTGAATAAATGTTCTTTTTTCCAAATCTGTCTGTTGTTTGTTGAATAGAGAGTGTTGAACTGCACATGAAGTGAATTGGCAGTCCTAATTATGTAGAAGTTGGCGGCACAATGTGTTGGCTTTTCAGCACTGTTGATGACATTACGTATTGATTCATTATCGTATTACAAGACCAAAAGCTTGGGCGGTCTTGATTCTCCATCTCACACAGTCACCAGGCTTCGATCGGGTCTGTGTTCTAATTATGCCATGTGGTCAGGTCATCTAGGAAGTTAGTTACCTGTTTGTCTTCCCCTTGCTCTTTTCCCATCATTTGTTGCCAATTACCACCAAGTGTCCAAGTTTATTTCCCATAGTTTTGTTTTATTTTTTATATTGACTGTCTTCTATTTTCTCTCAAGTTGCGATTTTTATTCGTTTCTTAAAGGATTTTGTCATTCTGATATTCTGTGAATTGACGAATCATGATTTTCTCAGCATTTGTAAAATATGTAGTCTACTATTGCTGTCCTTCTTTTCAGTGACCATACTAGTCGGTGACCGTAGTAATGGATTAAGGGTAATAAGATCATCAGAACAGTTGCCTTCTTCACATAAGGGTGGGTGTAAAAATCCTCCAGCATTTTAGTCTCTCACCATCTGCTACAAAGTCTCATTGAAGAAATATAATGGATACATAGCTGGGGGAAGACAATGGAGTGATGATATGAAGAATAGCCTTAAAGAAATGAATACGAGCTTACAAAGAGCAGTAGAAAGAGCATACAAGTGTCTTGGGATGGTTAATCATCTGAAGCAACTTCCCGTATCTGCCATGGACTTATATACAGTTGCTTTATCAATGCAGTACACCTTAATTTGATATATAATACAACATGTCTGCTACCATATTAACAACTCTTAAGTCTTCGCTGCGACACACCCATATTTCCCATTTTACAACATCCATTTTTAGGGGGGTTCAGACGTGCTTTTTCTTTGGCACTGAATCAGTTAATGGGCCATATGGAGCACACATGAACATGCATCAGTGGCCACCGGATTGCTACAAAGAGCTGTAGATACATTTGTTGCATTGGCAAATAGATGGTGTGTCAGCATAAACACTGACAAGTACAGCACCACCATATTTACCCTCTCTCCAAAACAAAAGGCAGGGATCATCCAGATAAATGGAACACCCCTAAGAGAAGATAAAGAACCGTCATACCTTGGAGTAACATTTGATGGCAGGCTGACATGGAGAAAGCACACCAACAAAGCAGTAGCAAAAGCCAGAAGGAAAATAGCCATCCTCAGAAAGCTAAGTGGAACCACATGGGGAGCCAGTGGGAAAATACTTAGCAAGTTTTATCAACAGAGCATACGACCACACCTGGAATACTGTGAGAGCGCAGAGATACGAAAACGCTAATACAAGCAGAAAAGTTTGTCAGCTTGCCAGGCTACCCTGTGAAGAACAGATTTGAAAACCTAGCTATGGGGCTGTTGAAAAGAAGTAGTTGTATCCACCAGGCTAAACGACTCTGCAGAGAAACCACCGATCTGCCCACAGTTGGTATCCCCCTAACAACTATTCCAGAGCGACCTCCATGGAAAGATGAACATAGACTATCATTACAAATCTAGACAAAAGTGAGAGGAATATTTGACAAGGAAGAACAGAACAGTGTGCAGCGGCAGAACAGCCACTCTCAGCTTCCTTGATGAAGAATACCCACAGGACCTCTGGATCCGAGTCTACACAGATGGGTCAGCACAAAATGCTGTTCGAAATGGAGGAGCGAGAGTGTACATAGAATACCCAAATAATACTAGGGACACAGCCAGAGTACCGACAGGAAAGTACTGCCATAACTATGATGCTGATATTGAGGCAATCAAGATAGCAACAGAGAAATTACTAAATACCAGCAATGGTACATAACCTGTGGTGCTATTGGCAGATGCAAAATCAGTACTCGAGGCGCTCCTGTCTGGGAAATTGCCAGTACTAAGGACACTACTTTCTGAACTTAGCAGTCAGCATAAGGTCACCATACAGTGGATACCATCCCACTGTGGAGTACCCGGAAACGACAGAGCTGATCAACTGACTAAGGAAGGAGCCAAAGAAGAACAGCTGATGTGCCCGTTACATACCACCAAAAGAAAAGAATGATCAAATCAGCCAGAAAGCCACCAAAACCTGCTCAAGAAGACTACCACGTTATGGACAGACCAAAACAATGTCATTATTCTGCGCCTCAGAACAGGACACAATAGATTGTGCAACTACATGTATACAAAATTCAAGATTGGTGAAACAGCCACGTGCATATGTGGATTGGCCTCGCAGACAGCAGAGCACATACTCCAAGACTGCCCAAAATATAACATATCTAGGCAAACCTTCTGGCCTAGAGAGACGACAGTGGAAGATAAACTCTATGGACCGCTGTGTGAACTAAAACAGACATGTTAAATGCATACAAGAGACAACATTGCAGTTATAGACATATTTCAAGCGAACGAAAGAAGAAGAAGAAGAAGAAGAAGTTAATGGGTCCTCTCCAGGAAGTCATTGTCGCCCTGGCAAATTCGATGTTTGCGAAGCAGCTCCGAGAATGTAATTGAGTCTTGACAGCTGTGGGGTGAGAGGAACCGTAAAGAGGAAAGCCGTGGGCATCCGTAGGTTTATAATAGGCTGAGGTCTCGAGACCTATATAGCTTATGATACAATGGCTACGGTCATAGACCAGTATGGTCACTGCTAAGAAGAGAGGCAATGGTAAACTACCTTCTTTACAGATGCCAAGAAAGCCATGATTTGTAATTTCATAGAAATCAATCGGAGGAACCGCGTAAATGGGTGTTCCCTAGAAGTCAGTCTCGCCCGCTTAGGGGTGGTCATGTTCACCAGGTGACTCCAGACCGTTAGCAAGCGAATTAGTGCAAACGATTATCAGCATTCAAAGTGGGGGAACTTGGAATGTAAGAACTATTAGTTGGAATGGAAAATTTGATAATATTAAGAAATAAATGAGAAGAACGAATATTAACATGTTAGGTATATGTGAGACCAGATGGAAAAGAATATAACACAATCCATTATGGTGGAGAGAGAAAACAGCGAGGGGTAGCTCTTATAATAGACAGACAGATCAAAATCGATCAAAGGATATTGGACTGTCTCAGACAGAATATTACTAGTAAAGTTGAGTGGAAGACCTTTCAATATAACAATCATACAAGTCTATGCACCGACAACAGACAGCAGTGATGACAACATCGGTGAATTTTATTATCATTTGGAGAATGCCTTCAAGAAATGCAAGCATTCAGAATTAAGTATTATACTGGGTGACTTTAATGCTAAAGTTGGAAATCAACAGGACAGTAGGCAAGTATGGACTAGGAGAACAGAATGAAAGAGGTTGCAGACTTGTACAGTGGACAAAAGAGCACGAGATGATTATTGGAAACACCTAGTATCAACATCATCCAAGGAGATTATGGACATAGAGGAGTCTTGACCATAAGATCAGAAATCAGATTGATTACATTCTCATCAACAGAAGATTTCCAAATACTTTAAAAGTCGCAAAAACTATACCAAGCGCAGACTGCAACAGCAACCATAGATTAATCTTAGGCAATTTACATATAAATTTAAAGAAG
Organism: Cepaea nemoralis; assembly: GCA_014155875.1. Lineage (NCBI taxonomy): Eukaryota > Metazoa > Mollusca > Gastropoda > Stylommatophora > Helicidae > Cepaea > Cepaea nemoralis. The sequence goes on from JACEFZ010012088.1 coordinate 96,898, forward strand.
GTCAAATATACACCAAGAAACACAAAATTTGATCTACGCACAATGAAAAGTGAGGAGATAAATGATACATTCAACGTAGAGGTAAAGAACAGATTTGATGCATTGTCCGATATGGAAATATTATTTCAAGATGTCAGCGACCAATGGGAAATATTAAAGAAATTAGTAAACCAATTTTTAGAAACAACTATCCCAAAAATATGAAGCTGATGGTACACAAGAAATGAATGACGGAAGACATCTTAACACTCATGGAAACAAGAAGACATAAAAACAAAATAAACATGACAAATATGAAGAGGTTCACGTGAAAATTATGAAACTGTGGAAAGAGGCAAAATAAGCATGGCTTTAGGAAAATTGCAGGGAAATTGAAAACCAACACCAAACCCGAAATACCAAATTAATGCACAAAAGAATTAATGACATCATTTACAAAAGAACACATCAACGGGTTGCCTAAAAACCAAAGATGGCAAAATCATAATAGAAAAAGTTCAGATTTTACATGCGGGGTCAGATTATGTGAAAGTCCTTTATGATGATACAATAGCAAAACTTTATGATATTCGGAATAATAATGAAGGATCATCAATTTTGAATATGTAAGTTCAGAATGCTCTTAACGATATGAAAACTAGCAAGACGTCGGGTCCAGGCAACATCACAGCAGAAATGATCAATGCCTTAGTTATTGAGCAAACACAGTAAGTACATTTTCAAAACATATAATGGAGAACTGAAATTCAAGTACAAAATAATTTTAATGAAAGATTTTTCTATATTATTTTAATTATTAGTAATTATTTATTATTCAAATTTAGTGAGATCCTTGCGCTTGATGCTTGCTGCAAAGAGATCTTATGTCAGGTTCCAATTTAGTTAACTTCAGTCTCAAGTCTCCCCGTTTTGTTATATTCAGCCGATTTCTTCCATTTTCGAATTGCCCCCCATAACAGTCAAATTGCCCCCCCCCCCCTGTGGGGCGTGGGCCCCACGTTGGGAAACACTACCTTAGAGGAATACGGGATAGACCAGGTCACCAGAATGCTGAACATAATAAATGATACTAGACTTATACCTACTGAATTATGCAATTATATATTTATTGCAATCGCGAAGAAATCAGGAGCCTTGGAATGTGATCAACATCGAACAACTAGTATAATGAGCCACATCACGAAGGGTTTTCTAAGAATCATCAACCCAAAATAGGAGAAGAACAAGGTAAGTTCGTAGAAGGCAAGAGTACAGTAAATGCTGTGTATACACTGAGAACAATACTTGAACTTTTTATTGAAGTAAATACAGACTTTATTGACTAAACAAAGGCTTTCGAAAACAATCTACAAATTGATGGGAAAGATCCTAGACTTGTAAAAAAAAAACACTGGAAACAACAAGCTGCCATAAAGATTGATAATGAAGTAGATCAATATCAGCCTAATTAAGAGAGGTGTGCCACAAAATTGTGTAATGTTCCCAGGTCTTTTTTCCCTGTACAGTGAACATATTTTGAGAAATGTATTAAGATATGAGAGTAATCACCTTTAGGGGATATAACATCAATGAACATTAGATATGCGGATGATACAGTATTGATTGCAGACAATGAGCAGGATCTGCAACATTTAGTAGATGCGGTTGTTGCACACAGTGGACAACTAGAGTTAGTATAAAACTGTAAGAAGACACAGATTATAGACGTCACTGGGAAGAAGGAAATGCCACAATGTAAATGGGAATATTCTTAATGGGAATATTCTTAAACATGTGAATCGGTACAATTATCTCGAAACCTTCATAATATCTAATGTGGTTATCGAGAATGCCTTGAAGAGATTAGAACATGGCAAAGGTCATCTTTTGCAAGATGGAAAACATACTGACCAATAAAACGATGTCATTTGCAAACAGAAAAAGTGTTGAAGTGCTACATACAACCTGTTCTTTTGTATGGACGTTAAGCGTGGACCATGAGTATTTCAATTTCAATTCTTGAGGCGAATGGCCCCTTTAAACCTTCGATCTGTCGACTTGGCTTTAATTGGGGCCTTTATAGTGTAATTTTATATTTCGTCTTTCGCAGATAGGGCTGCTTGTTCTCAGCTTCCTGGCTTCTGATTGGTTGATTGTGTTAGTGACTTTCTTGTTGTGGTTTTACATGTCTGGACAGAGTCGTACGCTTGTTAAGACCTGGAGTAATTGATCTACCCGCCCCTTCATATGGTACTGTTTCCTTCAGGGGGCTTTACCAGTTGTCGTCTCCCTTGGGGTTCCACCTATTTCCCCGTCTTGGTCTATCTTCGTATCGTCTGGGTCTTCTCTGATACTTTGTGTCATGGACTGGTTAGTAGCTCTATCTTCGTAGAGAGTAGTTTCTTCTCCTGACCCCAGTCCAATCTTGGGCTTGGTCACTGTCTTTCTGCCCCCCTCCCCCTCTTCTACTTTTTATTCTGTTGCTTCTTCTTCTGTCTGGGGTTGTTATCTGTGTCTCTTGTGTCTTGTCTCTTCTCTCCTCCATGCTGTTGAACTTTGATCTCAGGTCCTTTAGCTGGCCTTCCAATTGCAGTCAGCCGATTTTTTGTAAGTCGTGTGGTCACCTCGTACTGCCTCATAGCCTCTTTATAGGGAAGGTTAGTTTTGATGGCAATCTTCATTGCTTCTTTGCTGTCTTGGTGGCAGGGGAAACCGAGGTACCTGGCGCCGTGTTTGCCGAGGCAGTTGGCGCACTTTCTGTTTGAGTTAGGCCTCCTGAAGTCCGTGTCGATTTTTGCTTGAGGGCACTGACTGTATAGATGGGGTCCAGAGCAGTACCTACATACCTCCACCTCACGCTTGCAGTAGGCAGGGATGTGCCAAAACTTCTGGCACTTAGAGCACTGCAGCACTCTCGGTATGTAGTGCTCTGGAGTTTGATCTTTCTTGTCGCAATCTAATGAGTTGATGGATCATTCGATCCTCCGATGTTATGATGACGACTGTGGAGGGGATGTTATTCTTGCCGATATCCTCTCATCACTGATGATCTTGACTGTCGAGTTCTCTCTCCCTGATCTGGTCGTTGCTGAGATGAGTCTTGACTTGTTTGATGACCCATCCCTTGCTTGTGCGGTGCCGGGTGGCTTCCACTAAGATGCCACGGGGAAGCTTGATGACGGCTTTCTTTTGTTGTGCTATCTTCTGTATAAGTGCTGTGGGCTTTGGCAGTGCTCGGGATAGACTTCGGAGTGGCCAATCACGAGTTACTACCCGTGCACTGATTCCCCAGACAATGAGCAGACAAGCTGAAAAGCATATAGTGGCAATGGAAATATGGTTTCTGAGGAAAATGCAAATAATACCATTGACAGACATATCCAATGTCCAAGTCCTACAAGAAACAAATGAAAACCGTAAACTGGTTAGATAAATTAGACGTAGACAGTCAAAGTATTTTGGAGATGTTATAAAAATAAATAAGTTATAGAACTTGGCTACAACTGGCAAGATTGAAGGGAAAGAGAACAAGTGGGAGGCAGAGAAGTAAATACCTGGATGGCTTGGATACGTGGTATGGTCGAGACAAGTACACATAGTTGATCCACAACTTTGTTGATGGGGTGAGATGGCGAAGCATAACCGCACACGCTTATCGGCATGACACGTGATGATGATGATGATGATGATGATGATGATGATGATGATGATGATGATGATGACCACTTATGGTGATAGAGAGACAGGAAATTGATAGTCGTGGTGGAGGTAAAGTTACCCGTCTGTCCTTTTACAGGAAGTGAGAGCTCCGCAACACAGTTCCTGTTGAGGTGGTACTTTTACACGGTGTCGGGAGAAAAAGTCTCCACATCATCCCCACCCCTACTGATGCTAACCCTTTTAAGAACTCAGGTGACCTGAACGCTAATGCATCTAAGAATTAACAAATTAATTGCCATGGGCTGATAAATCGTCATATTTGAACCTCCCGTAACGGCCAAGGGCTTATAACTCAAAATATAATTAAAATATCAACATAGTAGTTTCCCCTATGCAGCTGCCTTTAGTTTTATATTTACTGAAGAACATTAAAACGCACTACCTGTATAATCCAGGAACAGAGTGTGAATTGTAAAAGTATAAGTAGTTTACAAATTTAAATTTTTTGATTTTTTATTAATTTTCCCATGAATCCATACTGCACATTTGATTGTTATGAAATTCATTGAATTTTGTGTAGGCAAGGTAGAAAACCAAAAATGCAACCAATAAATAAAATTAAATCACACTATCCTCCCTATCTGGCATGTCCACCGTGTGCTTGCAAACAAGCTTGGTAGCGGCCCCGCATGGAACGCATAAGTCTCTGAAGGAAATTCCGGGGAATCAAGACACATTCACGTGTTAGGGCAGCTTCGAGATGTTGCATATTATACTGTTTAAAAAAAAAAAAAAACAAACAAACAAACAAACAAAGAAAGACAAGAAAGAAAGGCAACATTATTGCAGTTTCAATTGCAAACTTATACCAACATTTTATTTTATGGAATTAATGTTTTACTCCTGGCATGAAGAAATTTTCCGATTTTACTAATAATGAAATGATGTTCATTAAATTTGGTTTGAGCTATTAGTTGCCCACTCTTCTCGCAGTGCAAGAGACAACTGTCGGAGATTGGCTGGAGCCACGTTTCGATGGCGGAGCCGTCTGTCGAGTTCATCCCATAAGTGTTCTATGGGGTTCATGTCTGATGACATAGCTGGCCATGGAATGGTCTGGACGTTGTTGTCAGCGAGGAACTGGGTGGTGAGTTGTGCCACATGAGGTCGAGCGTTATCCTGCTGAAAATTCGACCCTAGTGCAGCCAGAAGTGGAAGGACGTGAGAATGAAGAATTTCAGCGACGTATCACTGGGCATTCAGACGCCCTTCAATTTGCACCAGGTCACTTCCTCCCCCCCCCCCCACACACACATAAGTACACCTCAGCCACCATGTGGAGGAGCCTCATCAACGCTGTTTTGGGTGTAGAGCTTACGAACTCTGCGGTAAACTCTTCTCCGTCTATCGTGTCTCTGGAGCACACAACAAATTATTCATCACTAAACCAAACCCATCTCCAGTCATTCCCAACGGTCCATTGATGATTCTGGCGATGCGTGTCCGTAAGAACAGGGCCTCTGTAGGGTCTTCTAGCCCAAAGACCAGCGTCGTGCTGCCGGTTCCTGACGTTTCATCTGACATTCGACGAGCTCCTGGCATTGACTGGACTGTGGAAGGACGCAGATGCAAATCGATTCCTAAGGTGACGCAGCCATATGAAGCTGTCTTCTGTGGCAGTTGTGATGCTGGGTCTTCCACTGCGCGGCCGGTCTGCCACTGAGCCAGTTTCTTGAAATCGCATCCAACGGCGAGTAATGGTGCTTCCAACCACATTAAATTCTCTGGCTACTACACTTTGTGATTGTCCAGCCTGTAAACGTCCAATGATGATAAGTCGTTGTTCTGTAGTGAGATCAGCCATACTTTCGCATTGAATTTTCAACTGAATGTATTCGAGGAGCGTCAATCTTTTATAGGCATTCAATAAAAATGGTCAGAGAGGTTTGTGTTCAGTAAGTTTCACCATTACCATGAACCAGTCACGAGTTATTGTCAAAAATGTTGTTTTGACCTTGACTGCTTTCATGACCTCACGAATCATGAGGTGAGTACAATTCAGGTAACCACAAGAAGTTAATGACCAAATGGACACAGTCGATAGGTTGACATATATCCAATCAGCGAATATCTTTTATAAAAGTAACACCAATAATGTTGCGTGTCTGTTTTTGAACAGTATAGATGGAGAACCTTACATGTAGGACTCTGCGTCCAAGCTCGTGCCACAGATGTTCTATAGGGGTCATGTCTGGTGATAGGGCAGGCCAATCATTCGTCACAATGTTCTGCTGCTGTAGATATTTCTGCGTAATGCGTGCGGTGTGCGCACGCTCGTTGTCCTGCTGGAGAAGCTGCAAGTCTGGATAATTTGTGAACGCAAGAGCAATCAGAGAGACGAATAGAGACGGATTGTATCTGCAGCAAAGAACCTCAATGACTCGGAACGCTGAAGAAGAGAAGAAGAAGAGGGAGCAACCAATGCATTCAAAACCTCATTTCGATATGTCACCGCATTAATATTTCCACGGAAGACATGAAGAGGCAAACTGAACCCTCCCCAAATGTAATATTGTCACCTCCAAGTCGGTTGTGCTGATGAACACAGCAATCTGCAAAGTGCGCTCCTCACCGTCGTCAAATCCGCAAATGTACATCAGCACAGGATAGGTTAAATCTTCTCTCGCATGTGAATAGAACAATATTCTACTGCAATCTAGTCCATCTGACATGTTGCTCTGCCCATTGCAGGCATTGCCGACGATGTCTGTGAGTCAAGTTTGGCTCAACATTGATCGTCTTGCAGTAAAGGCCGGTATCTCTGAGCCGTGGTGTGACTGTCATTCGAGAGACTTGCCCACGTCTACCCACTATTGCTGTTTGATTTGTCGGGAGAAAAACGATTCCTTATGTGACCTAGCCTAATATGACGATCTTGCGCAGGGGTAGTAACTCGTGGTTGGCCATTCCGAAGTCTATCCCGGGCTCCGTCAGTGGTTGCGTAACGTTCACTGAGACATGCAATAAAATAGTGCTGTGGTGGCAATTCATGTTTCTGGCAATGGCCCACGTGTTCTTCCTGTCAGCAACATACCAATGGCTCGGTGACAGTCTTTTTCGGATAGTCTTGGCATTTCAAGTACATGTACTTAGTGTTTTGTCGCAACGGCCTTTTTATACAGTTTATATTGCCACATATTGAACTACTGAACGTAACACTTGCCTAGTACATCAACAGCAGCTGAAAAATGCTGGTGTTGACTGCAACGTCCCGTAAGGGATACGCAACAAAAAAATACTTCTACAAGCCGGCTGCGTGGCGATAGAGTTACGGACGCAGTTCGTGATCCCGCATACCCGCGTTCGAAACACACATGGGTGCGATTTGGCAACAGATCTGCGATGCATTTTATTTTACGAAATAGTATGGGTGCTGGTCGTTCAGAAAGCAACTGCAAACTACTGAACGTAAACTTGCCAAGAGATCACAACAGCAAAAAATGCTGGTGTTGACTGCAACGTCCTGTAAAGGATATGCAACTAACTTTTTTTTAAATACTGCCACAACGCGTACACATGTTCAGGGTCATAACTGTTGGAAATCGTGTTGCACGTGCAACTTCCTTTGTTCCCATGTAGTCTGTAACAGACCCGTTTGTTTAATCATGCACTTTCCATTCCAGCAGCCATTCACCCTCTACTTTATGTCGAAGACAGGGAAAATCCATTCCCACACTTTTCTTTCCAGCTTCTTGGCATCAGTATATATACGAGTACAATTTCCAGGATAATATATGCATTTTAGTGATGCGTTGATAATGTGCTTCAGTATATAACAGCATATCTGCTACCATATTAACAACTTTAAAGTCATCACCGTGACACAATCCTACTTTCAATTTACCTCATCCATTTATGTTTGGTCCAAAATAACTTTTTGTTTTGCACTGAATCTGTTAAAACTCTTCCTGAGATTCACCCACCAATCAACTAACCAATCTTTTCGTCCGCTCAGGAGTTCTCCGCTGATCATTTTGCCTCCCAATGGCACTCATGTCACGTCTCAACATATCCACACCCCAGATAACACCAATTCCCTCCCCAAAGCGCCTGAGTACTTACAGGTCATTGACTCTATTCTTTACATTCGCGTGATAATGAATATGATCTTTACATTCATATGATAATAAATATGTTTCTTACATTCATATGATAATAAATCTTTTCGTATATTCACATGTAGATAGAACTACAAAAATTAGATTTTAAGAGCATGCATCTTTCTCATTGCAACATACACCTGTGAGACCTGCACACTTACTAAACAAGCTGAACAGCGCATAAATGCTTTGAATACAAATGTCATAGACGGGTTCTAAGAATATCTTGGGTAAAGAAAAGACAAATGAATCCATACTCCAAGAGCTAAATATTGAAAAGTGTTGGCTATTAAAAGACGATAAAACACAGACAATTGAAATATTTTGGTCACTTAAAACGTCATACAAGTTTGGAGAGAACAATAATGGAGGAGTATATGCCTGGGAAGAGAGGAAGAGGAAGGCCAAAGAGAAGATGGGTGCAGGATGTGGCAGATGATCTCCAGATGGGTGTATCGGACGCGGAACATCTTGCTTGTGATCGAGACGTTTTCCGGAAGGTTGTTAGGGAGCGAGGTTCTGCAAAGGACATGCTACTGAATTAATGAATGAATATTCACATGATAATTGTTTTATTTTATTTTTTATTTTTGTTGTTGTTGTTATTGTTTTGTTTTACATTGACATGATAATAAATCTGTTCTTTCACATGCACATGATAATTATACCGCTATTTACACTTAGTAGGTAAGTAAAGGACCTATATACACGCCTTAAGGCCCATGGTAAGTAAATATTAAAAGTAAAGAACCATCTTACAAACCTTAAAGGGCATTGGGCATATTGTCCTAGACTCATGTTTGTATAGAACAATTGGTACTCGGGGGGCATTGTGGTTGTCATGAACCTCAATGGCTCGTTTTAGTCATCTAGCCAGGACAATCATGGATGTGAGGTGTCAGGACAATCATGGATGTGAGGTGTCAGGACAATCATGGATGTGAGGTGTCGGGACAATCATAGATGTGAGGTGTCAGGACAATCATGGATGTGAGGTGTCGGGACAATCATGGATGTGAGGTGTCGGGACAATCATGGATGTGAGGTGTCGGGACAATCATGGATGTGAGGTGTCGGGACAATCGTGGATGTGAGGTGTCAGGACAATCATGGATGTGAGGTGTCAGGACAATCATGGATGTGAGGTGTCAGGACAATCCATGGATGTGAGGTGTCAGGGACAATCATGGATGTGAGGTGTCCAGGACAATCATGGATGTGAGGTGTCATGGCAGAACTGTACGAATAACTCAACACCAGTGGTAACATAATGTATTAGTTTAATGAAGAATAATATCAAATCGTAGTCACTTTGCCCACCAACTTGTCTTGCCGAGTCTGCCCTGTTTACTAGCATCTATAATTATTCATTATTCGAGCAGTAGGAGCCGTTTCTACACCGCTCAGACCTTGGTAGTATTTGATGCTCCTCTGGGACACTACTTCTACTTATTACACAGATATTCATCAGTTACAATGTCTTCTTATCACAAGACATAACTGTACATTTCCCACTCAATGTTAAGTAAACTAAATAGTCTCTCTATGATGCGGAGAAGGCAAGGTCGTAATTGTCCTTGTCTAAAACAAATGGCTCAAGAGAGCACTTTTTATACTCGTTGCTTAAAGATGCCCATGTAGGATAAACTGATCTTCTTGTTTGTCGACAGTCGTCTCCTTTTGTTTCTTGAAGCCGGTGTCCGTGGCGAAGGAGGTTATGGACGCGGTTCGTAATCCCGCTTATCCGCGTGTGAAACACAGAAGCGCGTGATTTGGCAGCAGACCGCATTGCGCTGGGTTTTAACGAATTCGTATGTTAGCCGGTCGTTCAGAAAGCCATGGCAAACGAAAATTTGCCAAGACATCAACAGCAACAGTAAAATGCTGGTGTTTACAACGATGTCCTGTAAAAAGTATATGCACCAAAACAAAAAAAAAATCGTATTCTAGTAAAGCTCACAATCGACTTCTCGTTTTCTGATGATTCATTCATTGCCCTGTGCTCCCTAAGGGCTTGCTGACCCGTCGCGCGATTACGCTGACCTGGACGTTTAACCTTTCGTCTTGTCCGTCTTTGTTGTTTTTTTTTTTTTGGGGGGGGGGAGAGAGATCTAGTTGTCTATTAACTCTAATCGTATTTGGTTTTAACTCGTAACCTAGACAGCTGTCTGTCGTACATTTATAAACATATCTACTTATACATTCCCACATACATTCAGGTATGTGACAGTGGTCATTATCACGATGCCTGGGACGCAGAGGTGTTTCCAAGGCACCAGGGCCGGAATCTATACTGGCCAAGACCTGCTGACACGTCCACGCCGTGCGTCCTGGGCAACAGGTCTCTTCGGGGTCCTGGCTAACATGATGATTCCTCCGAAGCCGGAGAGTATCTGCCTGCATGGCGAGGAACCACCAGTCTGCACACCAATAAGCCAGACATGGGACAACGGATACTCACGCAAACCTCAGGTCCGGTATGACATCACACTGATGTTGGACAACAGGATGTCTTCATCCGACATACAGGACTTCACGCTGGAGTTCACAGCCAGCGAACACAAGCAAGCAAGCAATCACGACGCCTCCCTTACTCCCCAAGACATTTGTTGGTGTCTATTTTAGGCTGCGTAGACCTGGTAGCTCATGTCAGTTTTAACACCCCTCCCCCCCTCCCCCCGACGCGGACTCTGAACAATAAAAACCAGGCCGAAAGGCGAGCGTCTAGCCACTAATCCACCGCGCCTATTCTTTAGATTTACAGGATAGTAAAATTATTATTTACACTCAGTATTAAATAAGTATGTCATTTGCAAGGAGAAAAAGAGTGTTGAGGTGCTACATAGAACCTGTGCTTTTGTTTGGATGTGAAGCGTGGACAATGAGCAGACAAGCTGAATAACATCTAATGGCTGTGGAAATGTGGTTTCTGAGAAAAATGCAAAGAATACCATGGGCAGACAGAAAAACCAATGACCAAGTCCTACAAGAAACAAATGAAAACCGTAAACTGATTAGAGAAATTAGACGTAGACAGTCAACATTTTTTGGTCACGTTATGAGAAGAAATACATTATAGAACTTGGTGACAACTGGTAAGATCGAGGAGAAGAGAGCAAGGGGAGGACAGAGAAGTAAATACCTGGATGGCTTGGCGACGTTGTATGGTCGAGACTAGAACACTGAGCTGATTCACGACTCTGGTGATCGAGTGAGATGGCAAAACATGACCCCTCACGCTTACTGGCAAGGCACATGATGATGATGAATAAATAAGTCCAATAATGGAAAGCCCCACGATTATCAAGTTAGACAAACAACTTCCCCGCAAGACACAATTAACAAAAGTGGAGCAAAGTGCTAATAAGAAGAGAAAGAAGCAGCAGGATATAACAATACAAAACGAAAACAATTAGTTATGCGTGATTCCAGCGAAACAGTGACAAATAATAATCACGGTCTCGTACATGCCACACATCGAACGGAAATCCGGGGTTATTATTTTTTTTCTTACACTGTGATTTCGGTTTACCGTATTTGCGTTAGTTGTAAGGACACACTGACCTCCGATGTGTGCAACTAGATGTGGCACAATTCCCTCGAAAATAAAATAAAAACAGAAGAAGATCGAGTTAATAATGAAATCTGGCCTGACTGTATAAAACCATCAAATATACGAACACTAGAAGATAGTACTACCAAACTCATTCATTATGTGGAATGCACGCCAGCGTGGGCGGTCATGTTTCGCCATCTTACACGATCACCAGAGTCGTGGATCAGCTCTGTGTTCCTATCTCGACCGGTCATGTGGTCAAGCCATCTAGATATATATTTCTCTGCTTCCCATTGTTCTTCCTCCTCTCCTCGCCTAATGTTCTCCAAGGGGCACACCTGTCTGATCGTATCCTCCGCCTGAGCCATCCATGATTTCCCTCTTATCAGTCTCTGACCCTTAACTACGTCCAGCGCCTCATGCAACGGGTGATCTGTGTCTGCAGCTACTCTGAGGTATGCCTTCGCTTGCATCACATTGTGCCTACCAGCAACAGTAGGCAGACCAAGGATGTAACGCATACACACTACTGGAGTGTCTCTGGTGCATCCCAGAATGACCCGCATAGCTTCATTCTGTATGCGCTCTAATTTCACCAGCTGACTCTTTGAGACAGTGAGCAGTCCTAGTCCATAATCAATCACTGAGAGGATCAAGTGCTGGTATAGTGTGAAGAGCATTCTCTGCTATGTGTCCATTGCAGCCATAATTTTAAGTGCATTGAGTCCCTTTTGAGATCTTGTCACAACCGTCTCCACATGGTCCTTGAAGGACAGACTCCTGTCAAATGTGATTCCCACATACTTCAGTTTGTTCTCTCTGTTGACGCTTCTACCATCTATCGTGAGGCTTGGGGCATCATCTCTCACAATCTTGTTGTCCAGAGAGCACCACAACACAGCCGCCTTTTCCGGGTTGATGACAGCACTCATTTCAGTGCACCAGTCAATCACTTTGTCTACTGTCACCTGTAGCTCCTGGGCTGTTTGATCCCTATTTCTCCCCTGCCTGTATGCAAGAATATCATCTGCAAATGTTAGAATCCTTCCAACCCCTATGTCTTAAAAATGTGACTGTCTACGTCTAATTTTTCTCATCAGTTTGCGGCTTTCATTTGCTCGTTGGTTTTTCTGTCTGTCCATGATATTCTTTGCATTGTCATCAGAAACTACATGTCCATTGCCATGAGATGTTTTTCAGCTTATCTGCTCATCGTTCACGTTTCACACCCATACAAAAGTACAGGTTTTATGTAAGACTTAAACACTTTTGTTCACGTTGCAAAGACATCATTTTAGTAGCCAATATGTTTTCCATTTTGCAAAAGGCTACCTTTGCCATAGCAATTCTTGTTCTAATCTCTTCAAGGCATCTCCCATTAGATGTTATGACAGATCCGAGATAGTTGTGCCGATTCACTTAACTACCAAACTAGACAACCGTTAATTTAAGACAACAACTGCTTGGTGCAGTTTTCTCAGTACGTCACAAACTAAGCCACGGCTTTATACTAACACATCATTAACATCATATGCCCTATAAAGTGGCATATACATTCATGTCTCTAAACAGACCTCGGTCTTGGATGTTCTGAATGAATGTCATTGATGATATTCCTCCATGTTATCATCTGAGATAATCAATCGTCATTTCTCTCTGCCTTTTACATCTTCGAACTTTCCTGTCATCACGACGTTCTAAAATGCCTCTTCTCTCATTATATTATAAAGAACACATTTGTCTCATTCTCATAGTTGTGCACAATGTTCTTCTTTGATTAGCCTCTTCCAGCTAATCGTAAGTTACTCTAGGGCAGGGGTGGGCAAACTACGGCCCGCCACCTGATTTTATGCGGCCCGCGAGGGCATTTAGTGTGATAGCGCCAGACCAACGAATTTTGGTTTGGTCTATCTCGAGTTAAAAATCTGGACAACGCCAAAAACGCCACTCTGAAACAAAGAGACCTGAGGCCATTTTCCTTGTAGCAGCCAGCTAGACCATGTGAAGGAAGGCGCTTGGGCTCTGTGTTAATAGTTTTGTGGCCAGCCCGCCTTGAGACGAGAGATGTGGGGTTTCCCATCTGTTCATCAGTGAACAACATATGTCAGAGGAGAAAGCCGTAAGTTTAAAATGTAATTTAATAAATATTTGTTAAATCGCAGCACATGCCAGTTTACCAACTTGAAAGTGTTTACATGGTGGAACAGGCCTGGGTGAAAAGAATTGCTAGTTAGGTGAGCTTGAAGGAACAAAGAAATACAAACAGATAATGTAGATGAGTATTACTAAAGTGAGCTGTTCTAAAGATTGATTTGGTGTCCCTGAAGCTTTAGGAAAATAACATGTAACACATAGAGATGTCAGCAATCAGACAATGGTGATGTGAAATATGTAGGATAGGTCATTGATGGCGGTTAAGTATCATAGAGACTGTCATGTCATGCCAGCCATGCTGGCACAAGATTATTTTGTTGGGAATTATTTTACATGGTTATCCTATGGCATTAATGTGTTACTGGCAAAATAGATATGTGGGAGATTCACCAAAATATACAATATGTGGGGTCATAAATTATAGTTAATGAAAAGACTGGAGTCATGCATAACTATGAATGCTTAAGTGTAGGGGAAAATAACCATAATATATGTGTAATATTTATAACATGTGTAAAGCAGGGAAGCGTACTTACATGTCATATGTGGCAATGATGGGTCAATGGTTAATATATGTAGTGAGAACATGTAGGTAATAAATGGAAGTGAGGGAAATGTATTGAATTGTAGGGATGCTATGCAGATTGATAGCTACTAGGCGTAGGAAATAATGCACCTTAATACGCGGGGTGCGTATCAGCAATCATAATGTAATCATAGCTGCGAATGAAGTGTGGCTTTACTGAGGGAGAACAGGCAGATGTATCTGGAACTGATATTGGTAAAGGGGTTTCTCATGTAGCATTGAGGTCTGGTGTCACATTTGTTACCAGAATGCAGTAATGTTTGTGTAGGTGTATCAAGTTGTTGATGGAATCAGTGACTGAGATTCTGTCTTAAAGTTAAGCATAGCGGTTGGCGCACGGTGGGGAGAATGTGATTTAATGCTACGTACCACCTTTCGCAACACGGTGGGGAGAATGTGATTTAATGCTACGTACCACCTTTCGCAAATATATCCATATGCACTTGCTATGTGTCAAGTCACAAATAATAGTACGCTGGTGTGGTTTGCATTCGACACCACTGGTTGTCATTAGTGTGTAATGATAATGACATAATATATATAGTACAACGGCTGCTATATTAGTACTGATATGCTGTTTCTGCCCATGAACATTGTTATGCTTTGATTCTGTCTCATATGAATGAGGTATTCTTGCCATTATTTTGTACTTTCCCTTGATACTATGGTATGTTTGTTTATGAACTGTCTTAGTGTGGCTTTAGAGTTCAATCGAATTCCTGTGTAATACATGTTTATCTTTAACTTTCTGTGAATGTTGTGATTCTTCTGTGTGCAGGTGGTACCTTGTCACATTGTACAAATATGGTGGTTCCACACTGTATATGTGTCTGTTGCTTTTCATAGTTAGACATGTTTTGCTTGTTGGTTGTTAGTTTGTAATGCTAATCAAATGCTGTAACTTGCATGATATCATATGAGTGCTGGTATTCTTCATGCAAACTTGGGCATTGTTGGGGTAGTTGTCCAGTGAAGCTCCTGTGTTGGGGCAACTCTATGTCTGATGGTGGTGGAGTCCATAATGTTGTGTATTGTTGTATAGGAGTAAAGCGTACTATCCGATGTGGGGCACAGGAGTACAACCTGTCGATATATGTTTCATATTAGAGAAAAGAGTATGGTGTGTTAGAAAAACAGTTGCCGGTGTGCATAACAGTAGGGAGAGAATTGTAGAGCATTAGACTAGGGATATAATAGGTGGTGTTTGATTGTGGCTCTATCATGGACTGAATATTGATAGTGTTCTATGAACATGTGGTTTGTAGGGAATACTGTGTTGTCCTGTAGTACCGGTGACTTGGTACAAATTAATGTATAAAATATTCTGCAAGGGTGTAGACAGGGAACTGATTATGGGTTCCTTGGTAATGTAGCCACTTTGGTAGGTAGGAATGACAGCCTAATTTACCAGAACAAAGATGTCATTCTGATACCTGTTAACCGAACTAATGCTGGGATGTTGTTTACCTGCAGTGTCTGATGTATGTTAACCAAATCAGTGTTGAGATGTTGTGTTTGTTTGCAGTGTCTGATGTGTGTTAACCAAATGTGTTGAGATGTTGTGGCTGTTTGCAACGGCTGATGTATGTACTCTGTTGTTTGTAGCTATGTGTTTACAGCTGGACAAATGAGATCAATCTTCCACTGCTTGTGTATGTAGGAGCTGTGTGGTGTAGTTACATTGAACTGAAAAGGTGGAGCAGATTGACATTGTTGCATTAGGTGGTCCATTCTAGCAATATCAAGTGTAATCTCATGATAGCAGTGGCACAATTGGAGAAGAAAATAAAGTGGGTGACCTGATGATGCAATACTGATTGTTGTATTTAACAATTAGAGATGTAGTCACCTTGAAGAAGGGGGTAGCAAAGAATGATCATGACAGATATCAAGGGTTACCTCAGAATAACAGAATAGATAATTAGATGGAGGTACATTTATGACCTATGGGTTAATTCATGTGCTCATTGCTTCATGTGTTTAATATGTCTTCTTTACAATGATAATCATAGATTGTGTTTTCCATTGTTACAGGAGCGGCTGACTAGTTAGTGTCAGCAGGCCTGGGTTCTTGGTGGGATAGTAAATTGTGTCACAACTCTTTGTTTATGTCATGTCTTGGGGTTTATGTTGTGTAACCTATGTTTTTGTAGTGCCTTAGCAGTGTTGCTTGTGTCAAGGTTCTTTATTGTGTCAGTCTAACCAGCTATTGCTTGGAGCACCTGTGTTGTGGTACTTGGTGTACCCTGTTGTCTTAAGTTTTGGTGACTGAATAGGGGTACCACCCTGTGTTGTTTGATATATGCAGTTGTCTGTTGTATCTGTAATTGAATATCCCTTATTGAAGGCTTTATTCAATATGTTTGAACACAAATTGTCACCAAAATTTGTAGCAGTTGATAAATAAAGAGCTACTTTTGTACTGTTTTTGGTTTGTTTGTTTAGTCTCTTTTAGTTTTTACAACCACTATTTCTACCACAATCTAACACCTTAATCCAATGTCTGGGTCTCAAATATGACAGTTATTGTCCAGAGTTGAGGCCCCTGCTCGAGATCTCGTATATCTTCTTATCTAATTACTATCATCTTTTTTTTTTTTTTGTCGGTTGAGGCGGTGTGAGGTTCTCTCTCTTTTCACTATTTTTCTTCTTTGGCCATAACGAAGTCAGAACTACTCTTTACCTCTTAGCACCGTAGTGAAGGAAGCATCAGTCTTATGATTGTCTCCCTTTGTCTTTTCCCTCGACTACATTAGGAATAATAATTTTTACTTCGTTTTTAAGTTATGTTGTTGAATTTTAAAGAATTTCATGTACCGTTATGATTGTTTCAACATTTTTGATAAGATTTCTTTCTAATTATCAATTTTTGTAAACAGTCCTTGGCCTTCGTAATGTAATGCTTCTTCTTCTTCTTTCGTTCGCATTAAATACTATAACTGCAATGTTGCCTCTTGTGTGAATTTAACTGTCCTTTTTAGTTCACTCAGCAGTCCATAGAGTTTATCTTCCACTGTCGTCTCTCTTGACCAGAAAAGTAGCCTAGACATGTTGTAATTTGTGCAGTCTTTGAGTATGTGCTCTGCTGTCTGCAACGATAATCCACACGTGCACATGGCTGATTCACCAATCTTGAATCTTGTATACATGTGGTTGCGTAATATATTGTGTCCTGTTCTGAGGAGCAGAATAATGACTTGTTCTGGTCTGTCCATAACGTGGTAGTGGTCTTGAGCAGGTTGTGGTGGCTTTCTGACTGATTTGATCATTCTTTTCTATTGGTGGTAACGGGCACCTCAGGCTGCTTCATTTGCTGCTTCCTTAGCCAATTGATCAGTTCTGTCGTTTCCGGGTACTCCACCGTGGGATAGTATCCACTGTATGGTGACCTTATGCTGGCTACTAAGTTCAGAAAGTAGTGTCCTTAATACAGGCAATTTCCAAGCCATCATTTCGTTTTCGTTGAGGTGAGTTTCTTGCAAGCAACATACGCTTACCTTTTCTTGGTCCAAGATGTTTTCTAGTTCTATTGTTTTGTTGCTGAATCCCTCCGCATTCCAGTGCATTAGTTTTAGTTTTTGTTTGGTATGGCCAGACGCTCTATTCTCAGGTCCCCTGGCTCCACAGGACATCTGAGAAGGACCTCCAGTAGTTGGGGTTGGACTCTTTCGAGGCATATGGCCCGGCACTGCACCTGCCTGGGGGTCCAAAGTAGGGCGAGCACCGTAACATTTAGCCTTAGTCGACATATTTCATTGCGCGTGATTGGTGGCATCCTGATTTCTGTGGTGCGCCTCCTGGCTGGTTGCCTCTTTATTCAGCACCTTTCCTTTGTTAGAGCAGACTGTGGACTTACTCGAGTTTAGGTGTATAAGCACGCACACACATGTCTGCGCATGCACGTACGAGCATACACATCTAGAGCGTTCTGTATATTTCTCGGCGCCAGTGACTCGCCGCCGCTCCTTCTTCTGTTAGTTAAAACAGTTCCGCCACGAGAAGGCCAGAAGTTGGACTTCTGCTGCATAGGTGATGAATGCACGAGCATTAGGGTATTTATGCAAGGTTGGGCGCTCACCCCAACCCGGCCCCTGGCTACATACAGCAACATTTTGAACCATGTTATGCTAAAATGTGAATTTATCGATTTTTATATACAGAAATATTTATCGACATGAAAAATTTAATAAGGATGATTTTATGAAAAACAGATATTTCTCCGGTGAATAAAATGATTTATTTTGCAAGAAAATATTAAATTTAAAATTCTTTTGCTGTTTTAAATTATTTCCACATTTACAATGTTCAAATTAATTTATTTGTTGTAGTAGTCTTGATATATTTCTGAAATTTATTCTGAGTTTACTACTTATTTTCCGAATATTTTATTTTCACACACAGCCGGAAGTAAGTTTTGTTTCATTTCCATTTTAAAGTTTTGTACAGTTCTAACTGTTCGAAAAAATGAGTGTCAATAACAAACGTAAGATTGAAGATGAATGCCGTGTTTTTAATTATGAATGGACAACTAAGTACTGTTTTATACAAGTTGGTAGCAGATCAGTTTGCTTGCTGTGTCGTGAGTCAGTGGCTGTCTTCAAGGAGTACAATTTAAAAAGACATTATCAAACTAAATATTCCGATTTCGGATACAATTTAACAACCGAAGGGAGGGAAAGGAAATGCCTTGAGTTTGTGAAATATTTTGGAGAAACAGCAAACTGTTTTCACTAAACAGTCTTGAATTCAAGATGCTGCAACTGAAGCTAGTATTGTGCTGTCACACAGAATTGTAAAACAGAACAAGCCATTTTCTGATGGCGAGTTCATCAAGAAATGTTTGCTAGATGCAGCAAACATTATGTGTCCAGAACAAACAAAAAAAAAAGATCTGACAACATTACTTTATCCTGGAGAACTGTGGTCAGACGTGTTGATAAGATAAGTGACAATGTTATGCATAAACTTCAAGATGCAAGTAAAAAAAGTTTGTGGTAGTCTCTTGCATTGGATGAGAGTACCGATGTACATGATACCGCCTAATTATTGATATTTGTAAGTGGAATAAACACTTCAATGCAGAAGCTGATACAGCCAGAGAGGTTATACAGTTGGAGCTGCTTGACTTAGAAGCAGATCATGACCTGAAAGAGAAATTCAAGTCAGATAGTTTGCTGGATTTCTATGGATCTTTATCACAAGAATCATTTCCCAACTTGAAAAACTTTGCAGCTAAACTTTTATCATTGTTTGGATCAACATACATTTTCGAACAAGCATTCTCTTCCTTGAAGATCAACAAATCTAAGAGTAGGTCTTTATTGTCGGACTCCAACTATCATGCTGTCATGCGAATTTCAACAAGTAAACTTGCTCCAGATTTCAAGACTATTGTCAATAAGTCCATATTGTCAAATATAATGTATAAGTATATAAGTAAAATAACTGTCAGCATCTCCAATAAGGCCTTAGAGAGGTGAGAAGAGTTAACACTAGTCTAGTAGGGAGACACCAGACAGGAGAGACATCAAGCACTATAAATAGCCTCACAAGGAGACACATTTGTGTCAGACCAGGGGCCAATGCGTACAACTGAGCGAGGGCTTTCCCCAAGCCATTGGGAAGCTTGTCCTTGCGTTTAACCGTGAAGTGCCCGGTTACTCTAGCTCACAAGCCAGCGTGCTTGGGACACCATACACGCAAGACTAGCTACTGCACGGAGGGGACAGTGTCCGTGCTTGTCCTCGCAATGTGTAGCGTGTGGACAGACCCGACTGGAGACGGTAGAGAGCAGACGTATCCTTGACAAATGCTATAGTTTCTAGGCAATAGGCAAATATTAGGCTGTTAATTTAGATTGTGAATACTAGCATCATTTCTCACCATTTCATTGAATTCATGTTGTATAATGATGATGAAGTATAACGCTCGCAGAGCCATTCAAATGTCAGCTCTAAATAAATTGCATTCCTTTTGCAAATGTCACGAGTTGTTATTTCGTGCAGTGCAAAAGTAGGGGAGTCCTGAGAATCTGTAGCGCACAAGTCGCTGACAGGCAGGACCCCAATTGGTGTCAGAAACAAGTGAACCAACGCCAGCAGGCAATTGGTTTCAGAAAACAGTGAACCAAAGCCAGCAATGCAGTTATAGCAGGCAATTGGTGTTATATTCAACCAACAGTTAACGCCAGCAGGCAAGTGGTGTTATAAACCACTGAACCAACGCCAGCTATCGATTGGTATCAGAAAAGTTCTGAACCAGCATCAGTCCATTGCACGATTAACATCATTGCTGTGTTATATATTTCAAAGTAATGTAAATTTGTTTCCATACATGGCATAAATAATTTTCTTTGGTGATTTATACGATCATACCATTTGTGGAGCGTGAACCACAATTGAGCCAAATTAAATCGGTAAAGTGTGAAATTCTACAAATATTAATTTGAAAGTTTGTTATTATACAAAAATCAATAGAAATGTATACAATCATCAGCGAACATTACCATCTTAACCACCGTGTACATTTCATTGTGTGTGATACAGCCATCAATGTCACCATTCTACGGAGTCAGTAAGTAGATTAGCGACGAACTGAAGCCTAGAACGAAGTCACACCATAGTCAGAAAGTGAAGACAAGACGACATTGACTGTCATACGACGAATCATCTCACATATCATCTAACAATCATTCAGACGATCATATCATTCATTAATACCATTTATCACTATCTATCACATTTTTTCATTCATCATTCGCATGAAATATAAGCTTTTATTGACAACATAAGATTGTGTCTAATTTTTGCTGCTCTACTAAACAGAAGCAGCCATTGTGTTATCAAGTCAAATCATTTTGTAAGTGTGAAAGACAGCGGTGGAACATCCCAAGAACCGTATTTTCCAAAGAATTAAATGAGTAAATTTTCAGAATATTTTGGTATGCTCTAAATTAATCATGCATCTTCTTTTTCAGTAAAGATGTATATTTACTAACACATTATTACAAACTATTGTGCGAATATTATTGTGATACCATATTGAACTAACATTACGCCACAAAATGGCGTCACTAAGTGAGTGCATCCAGGCAGGTAAAGACATGGGCCACACTGGAGATAAGTTAGAAAAGTGGGCGGATCAAAAATATAAAGAAGAAATAGCTCGACATAGAGAAGAAACAGAAAGAAAAGCTGCTCTTGACAGGGATGAAAGAGCATTAGAAAGGCAGCATCAAAAAGAAATGAAAGAGATCGAAGAGGCTACCAAACAGAAACAATTAGAGTTAGATCAAGCTACCAAACAGAAACAATTAGAGTTAGATCAAGCTACCAAACAGAAAGTTAGACTTAGATCATGCCGCCAAAGAAAAGCAGATACAAGTCGACTCAGATACTAAATTAAAGATGAAAGAAATGGAGGTAGATTCTAACATACAAATAGCCTCTAGCAAACAAAAGAGTCAAGAAGAACAGAACAAATTTAGTAAGTATAAGGGCCTTATCAAACCATACAGTGTAGGGGATTCAATTAGCGCATGGACTGAGAACATAGAATTCCAACTAAAGACACAGAAAATACCTTTGGATGATTGGGCAATGATCTACATGAGGAACCTCAGTGGGGAGCCGTTAAAAGTAATAGAATCCATACCTACAGAGCTAAGGAACAATTATCAGTACATACACGATAGGATAATGCAACATTTTCTTTTAGACGCTACTGGGTACCAAATTCAATTCTCACAGATTAAGCCAAAAGCAACTGAAACCTTCTTAGACTACATCTCTAACGTGCAGAGCACATTTACAAAGTGGACTAGAGCTGCTAAAGTAGGTAACAACTATGAAAAACTAGAAGATCTGATGGTAATGGACAAGGTAATATCCACCGTTCCTACCCCTTTTGCGAAGTTTTTACAACAGTCAGATATTGAGTCCATTCAACAATTAGAGAAACGGGGATCAGCTTACTTTTCATCTAATCGGGACATATTTAAAACTACATCACATGACACAGAAATTACAGCTTTTGCAAACAAAGTT
The DNA here is from genome assembly GCA_014155875.1 of Cepaea nemoralis. Classification (NCBI taxonomy): domain Eukaryota; kingdom Metazoa; phylum Mollusca; class Gastropoda; order Stylommatophora; family Helicidae; genus Cepaea; species Cepaea nemoralis. The sequence goes on from JACEFZ010012088.1 coordinate 119,038, forward strand.
CCTGATAGAGCTTACAACCAGAAAGATTACCGTAAGAAGGACAAACCATATCAGAAACCACCTCGATGTAACTATTGTAGTCTTTTCCATCCTACTTACTCGATGTGTGATAAGAACCCCGCATATCCGTCACACTTAGAAGCAGTGTTAAAGAAGCAAGAAAGCAGAAGATCATCCTTCAAACGTGCTGTTAAATGTTACTTTTGTTCCAGTTATGGCCACTATAGTAATAAATGTATTGGTAGACAAAGGATGAAAGCAAGTAATGCAGCACTCATCGATACATCATCATACGATGAGAGTGCCATTGATCCGGAACTTGTGAATGTGTTGCCAACGAGTGAATGTCAGAGTGTAGCATTAGTAACAGATATTTTAGACTTTAAGAAATGTAATGTATGCCACCAATTTCATGCGACTGGTAAATTAGAATGTGGGCACATAATACCATGTTCAAAGTAACGCAGCATGTGCTCCAGAGGTAAACTTAAGTTCTACATTGCACTGGTCAATGGGCAACCATGCCAATGTTTAGTTGATAGCGGAAGCACTCTACTGGGTTTAAGGAGAGAACTTGCTAGACCAGAAGATTATACAGGTGAATTTGTCAAATGCCGTACTTTCTCTGGAACCATTGAGAAATATCCACTGGCAAAAGCGCATATCAATACCCCATTCCTTACCGGCACATTCACTTGCACTATCCTGCAAGATCCATGCACGGATCTCATTTTAGGATGCCTAGAGTCATTGAAAGAATGTACAGACAGCGACATAAGAGCCTGGAAAGAGACACACATGGCCAACGCTGTAACAAAGTCAGATACAGAAACAAACTATACTGACTTACAAAACGAAATGCTACAGCTGTTAACACCAAGTGGTGCAGATACCAACACTACTCGACAAAAATTGATCGAGGCACAAAGCACCGACCAAACAATCACACCTTATTTTAACTTGTTGGGTGAGCGAACGAAAGTGTCTAAAAATGCTTCTTGGTACTTTAGAAAATATAACGGAATTCTCGTGCGTTATTACACATATAATAACCATGAAATTCAGCAGACCTGTAACATACCGACAAAATGTGCTAAAAATCGCACATGAGTCACCGTCTGCTGGACACATTTGGCCTATGATAAAACGCGAGCCAGAGTTCTGTCACAATTTTACTGGCCGAAATTCTGTTCCGACATAAAAAAATTTCTGTCGATCTTGTACTGTTTGTCAACATCTTGTACGAAAGGGAAAGCGTGTGAAGGCCGAAGTTCAACGATCAGTATTAGCATCTAGACCATATGATAGCATAGCGGTCGATATTGCTGGACCCCTACAGCAGGTGTCGAGCAATTGAAACCACGACTATGCAAATAAGGGTGCTAAAACTAGTCACCTTGAACCAAACCAGAAGGTTTTGATTCTACTACCTGATAAACATAATATGTTACTAACATCTTGGCAAGGACCTTTCAACGTTGAACGTAAAATATCAGATGTGGATTATGAAATATCGATAAAAGGACACTTAAAGATATTTCATATCAACATGATGAAACCATACTTTTCACGTCAAGAACAGCAGACAGACGAACAAATTGCACTAACACCAAGCAATGAGACGACAGACGTACACAACACAACTTCACTAGGTAGGGCGACACACGACAGCGACAACGCAAACACACTTAGCAAGGTAACAGCACACACAGCTAAAACCACAACAGTATTGAACGAGACAGATGAAGACGAGATAGATAGATATCCATATTGTCAAATATAATGTATAAGTATATAAGTAAAATAACATTGCAATCATTATTTATTTATACTGCTTAATAACCTATAAGTAATTAATAATTACTTATTGTGATAGGTTGCTGTAAGCAAAATTGACATTTTATACTATATATATATATATATATATATATATAATATATATATATATATATATATATATATATATATATATATATATATATATATATATATATATATATATATATATATATATATACATACACACACACACATGCGGCCCGCCAATAGCTTTACATTTGTCAATGCGACCCTACGCACAAAAAGTTTGCCCACCCCTGCTCTAGGGTGTTCTCAACATTGGTCTCAGAAACCACATTTCCCTGCCTCCAAGTTCTTCCTAATTTTACCATTCACATTCCAACATTTATGTATTTAATGTTGTTTTCAACATCCTGTTCAACACCCTGGGTTATAATGAGAATATATATTACACGTTGTACATAATTTAGCATGATTATTTTAACGATTATGTGCCATTGTATGATTAATAGTCTCAAGCGACTTCCCGTATCTGTCATGGGCTCATAAACAATCGTTTTCCATCAGCGACCCTGTTTAATTTGATATACAATACAACATGTCACAACAATATTAACAACTTTTAAGTAATAATTGTGACACACATTTTCCGCCATTCATTTTTATTTGGGCCAAACCTACTTTTTGTTTGGCAGTGAATATGTTAAAAATAATTTATCACAGTTATCGTTTTTCAGCACGTTTTATTAAATTATAATGTTTAGTGAAATGTGGTTAAAATGTGCTTTTATGCAGAAAATACATTGGACAGCACCCTGTGCGTATTGAGGGAAGCTAAGTCGCAAAGTCAACTTATCAATAACATCAGAAAGAGGCAGTCTTCATTATTTTGTCAGCGAATGAAGAGACAATAACTGGAACATGTTGAGACAGCTAGACACATTTGTGGAAAGAAAGGCAGCGATAGAAGATTCTCGACAGTCTTGTTTCACAGCAAGGACGGGAGTCAGCACACGATTTATGTCACACTAGCTGACCCGGCCCGGCTTCGCCCAGTCCCTGGCGGGGATCTATCTATCTATCTATCTATCTATCTATCTATCTATCTATCTATCTATCTATCTATCTATCTATCTATCTGTCACCTGAGGAAGAATATCAAGGACAGGAAGATGTAATTTCCTATACTTAGGTGCTCAAAGACAAAGAAGCGCAACACAGACTTTTAATGGGCCAGAGAAGAAAAGGACAATAAGGAGAAATAGAGAAAGAGCACTGTGTATATTCTCCTCTGTTAACAAGAAAAGGGGTAGGATTAGACAGAAGATTCCAGGAGTTCTTAGGGCGGGGGATATACTGTTGTACACCCCAGACAGAAGATTACACTGCTGGACTGTAACAGTATCAATGAGTTTACACAACAAACTACAGACTAAACAAAACAAATTAAGAACAACAAAATTAGGCTTTTATTGACAGAACTGCATGATTCAGGGACAAACAGGCATCCTGACATGCCACATAACTGACATATACAGAAATGGGAACCTATGTTCCCACAGTAATCACTGCTGCCTAACATCGCTATGCACATGATTAGGTACCCATCTCCACAAACCAACAAGGACATGGCAACAACAGAGCCTCAACGTAAACAACAATGATAACAGCAGGTATGGACTCTCTATTGTTATCATCTCAGGACTCATGGACAGTCAGTACATACAGAAATGGGAATCTGAAATCCCACAGTTAGAGACAACTGCTGCCTAGCACTGACTCCAGGGGCGGTCTCTAAATGACAGTGAGACCTCAATCATGTTCAGTTGAGTCGAAGGACACCCTCAATACCCACACAAGACACCCGCATCACATAAGTCGACTGGGACCAGATACAGCGAAGAGCCATAACATAACGGATAACAAAACTATAACCCTAACAGCAGAGATATAGTGGCATAAACAGGTATACGAAGGGGATGTGAGTGGCCTACGACATTAACCAGAGCTGGGGCTCAAGTTTGCTCTACAACAACAACCATGGCCATGGGTCACTACCAAGAGTGGGCTTACAAATTGCCAGTCATTTTGATGGATGTCCTCGTGTGTGGACCACACAGGCCAGTCTTGGTTAAATCTAAAGGCATTTGTGACTCCCTGCTCTGGTCCAGTGACTGGGGAGGGCTGGTTAAAGCCTCCTCTATTTGATAATCTCTACATTACTACAGCGATCTACATAATCGCTCCTTCGGCCACAGTTGCTAGACTTTGAGAGACCGGGAAACTGACACGCGACTCTATTTATCCCTGTTTTCTGAGCAGCTTCCCGTCATCCCCTAGGGCACTGCGAGGGACGCCGGTATTGGTAGCATCATCAACATCATGTGTCGCGTCATGCTATCACACATCGCACCCCCAATTTTTCGACGGTCCCTGTCGAATACTCTAGACCCTTAGGGTTTAGACAAAACACTAGGACTATTGAAATAAACAATCAGTCAAGGGGGTTTCATCACGGGACTTAAACCTCTCAGCGTAAAATTTTTACCAGTTATATTTTCTGAACCTGCCTTAAAAACATACATCAGTTACAATTTACAAAAGTCAGTCCCTGACAAAAGATAATACCATATCTTATGAGTGGCCATGAGGAATATGCAGTCTGCATACAAAATAAACCAGCAACCCTAACAACAACATCAACACTTAACTCCATGGATGCAATACATAGGGGCACCAAAAATAAATTTTACATAGGCATCCCCTTAAATTTACAATCCCCACTTTAAATAAAATGACCAGAATCACATGCGTGCTATCCACTAGACCACCTGAAAACCAAGATGCAGACACCCTTGCCACTGAAAGAAAAATATAATTCCCATGACTATGCAAGCAAACCCAGTTTTTGTTTTCCAGGTCTGATTCTGGTAGCCCCCCTTCTGCTAGCAGAATCCACCAGTTCCTTGGGATGAGTCAGTAATTTCTCTGTTGTCACCGTGGTACCTAAATGAAGCAGGGTAGGAAAATACCTGTACATGGGGGAAAAAACAAAGCAAAACAAAACATGCTGGAAGACATGGCATCTTAGACTCACTTTCTGTGAGTGGGGATTCCTAATTTGAATTAACATTGAATGACACAAAACTTAACTAGTAATTAATTATTTGTCCATAAAGTGTGTCGTGGAAATATATGATTCTCGCTGGATGCTATTTCCTCTCACTGAATGTCTATGCACAGGGGAAATATAGGAAATCACTGTTCACTGCTCAACACTTAATATGTCCACTTATGATATCATAAACCTGGACGAACACGCTGGTATTATTAACTCCTCTCCTTCCGCCTATAAGGAAATGATTTTCTTATCACCACAGGTAACATTGTCATGTCACTTCAAACGAACATGGTGAACTGATGTACAATAAGGGAAACATCCATCCCGATGATCTCAGATGAGGATGCCACCATTGGGGATTGAATATGGATGTCCAGCGCTCTGCTGCTGGTGGGATACACTGGTGGGATGGATTTCTGATGTCCCCTCTTCCAGACAAACAAGGAAAATGTACTTCTATGGGTGGCCCCAGATGTTGGCGCCACTGAAATCAGTCGCATGAACAGTCCACAACTGTTCTCCCGAAAGAATCAACAGCATTTATCTCTTAGGCAAGCACAGCCCCAGCCTCTATTGATTATAGGAGCGTTCTGCTCTCCTGCTGTTCATTCATGAAGTCGTCGACTATATCTGTAACTTTGAGCAAAGCTTGATGGTTTCAGTAGGAATATATATCCACATTCCAAACAACTTTATAGTATAAGTTTGGTGACCTTTGTTGGAGTTTTCGAACTCTTAATTTATACCAGCGGACTCAGACTGAGCGCCGGCTGGGTGGGAAACTTCGGTTCCCTGAAGGAATAAGGTCACCTTTAATTTCGACGACTTGAGATGTGGTGTAGGTCTGGAGGCTCTTCTCTCAATGCTGTGCTTCTTGGAGACTTGGGAACAAGACCTGAATCCAGTTAATGTCTTTGGCCAGGGACCTCTCACACCCCCAAGAAGGCAGAAAAAAAATGGAACTACCACCTAAAAGAATCATTGAAGACTGGAACAGACACCAACAAGATAATCTAAAGGCCGCCAAACAACCCAGGCCGAGGCTCGCCACTTGTCACCTGAGGAAGAATATCAAGGACAGGAAGATGTAATTTCCTATACTTAGGTGCTCAAAGACAAAGAAGCGCAACACTGACTTTTAATGGGCCAGAGAAGAAAAGGACAATAAGGAGAAATAGAGAAAGAGCACTGTGTATATTCTCCTCTGTTAACAAGAAAAGGGGTAGGATTAGACAGAAGATTCCAGGAGTTCTTAGGGCGGGGGATATACTGTTGTACACCCCAGACAGAAGATTACACTGCTGGACTGTAACAGTATCAATGAGTTTACACAACAAACTACAGACTAAACAAAACAAATTAAGAACAACAAAATTAGGCTTTTATTGACAGAACTGCATGATTCAGGGACAAACAGGCATCCTGACATGCCACATAACTGACATATACAGAAATGGGAACCTATGTTCCCACAGTAATCACTGCTGCCTAACATCGCTATGCACATGATTAGGTACCCATCTCCACAAACCAACAAGGACATGGCAACAACAGAGCCTCAACGTAAACAACAATGATAACAGCAGGTATGGACTCTCTATTGTTATCATCTCAGGACTCATGGACAGTCGGTACATACAGAAATGGGAATCTGAAATCCCACAGTTAGAGACAACTGCTGCCTAGCACTGACTCCGGGGGCGGTCTCTAAATGACAGTGAGACCTCAATCATGTTCCGTTGAGTCGAAGGGCACCCTCAATACCCACACAAGACACTCGCATCACATAAGTCGACTGGGACCAGATACAGCGAAGAGCCATAACATAACGGATAACAAAACTATAACCCTAACAGCAGAGATATAGTGGCATAAACAGACATAAACAGGTATACGAAGGGGATGTGATTGGCCTACGACATTAACCAGAGCTGGGGCTCAAGTTTGCTCTACAACAACAACCATGGCCATGGGTCACTACCAAGAGTGGGCTTACAAATTGCCAGTCATTTTGATGGATTTCCTCGGTCCTCGTGTGTGGACCACACAGGCCAGTCTTGGTTAAATCTAAAGGCATTTGTGACTCCCTGCTCTGGTCCAGTGACTGGGGAGGGCTGGTTAAAGCCTCCCTATTTGATAATCTCTACATTACTACAGCGATCTACATAATCGCTCCTTCCGCCTCAGTTGCTAGACTTTGAGAGACCGGGAAACTGACACGCGACTCTATTTATCCCTGTTTTCTGAGCAGCTTCCCGTCATCCCCTAGGGCACTGCGAGGGACGCCGGTATTGGTAGCATCATCAACATCATGTGTCGCGTCATGCTATCACACATCGCACCCCCAATTTTTCGACGGTCCCTGTCGAATACTCTAGACCCTTAGGGTTTAGACAAAACACTAGGACTATTGAAATAAACAATCAGTCAAGGGGGTTTCATCACGGGACTTAAACCTCTCAGCGTAAAATTTTACCAGTTATATTTTCTGAACCTGCCTTAAAAACATACATCAGTTACAATTTACAAAAGTCAGTCCCTGACAAAAGATAATACCATATCTTATGAGTGGCCATGAGGAATATGCAGTCTGCATACAAAATAAACCAGCAACTCTAACAACAACATCAACACTTAACTCCATGGATGCAATACATAGGGGCACCAAAAATAAATTTTACATAGGCATCCCCTTAAATTTACAATCCCCACTTTAAATAAAACGACCAGAATCACATGCGTGCTATCCACTAGACCACCTGAAAACCAAGATGCAGACACCCTTGCCACTGAAAGAAAAATATAATTCCCATGACTATGCAAGCAAACCCAGTTTTTGTTTTCCAGGTCTGATTCTGGTAGCCCCCCTTCTGCTAGCAGAATCCACCAGTTCCTTGGGATGAGTCAGTAATTTCTCTGTTGTCACCGTGGTACCTAAATGAAGCAGGGTAGGAAAATACCTGTACATGGGAAAAAAAACAAAGCAAAACAAAACATGCTGGAAGACATGGCATCTTAGACTCACTTTCTGTGAGTGGGGATTCCTAATTTGAATTAACATTGAATGACACAAAACTTAACTAGTAATTAATTATTTGTCCATAAAGTGTGTCGTGGAAATATATGATTCTCGCTGGATGCTATTTCCTCTCACTGAATGTCTATGCACAGGGGAAATATAGGAAATCACTGTTCACTGCTCAACACTTAATATGTCCACTTATGATATCATAAACCTGGACGAACACGCTGGTATTATTAACTCCTCTGCTTCCGCCTATAAGGAAATGATTTTCTTATCACCACAGGTAACATTGTCATGTCACTTCAAACGAACATGGTGAACTGATGTACAATAAGGGAAACATCCATCCCGATGATCTCAGATGATGATGCCACCGTTGGGGATTGAATATGGATGTCCAGCGCTCTGCTGCTGGTGGGATACACTGGTGGGATGGATTTCTGATGTCCCCTCTTCCAGACAAACAAGGAAAATGTACTTCTATGGGTGGCCCCAGATGTTGGCGCCACTGAATTCAGTCGCATGAACAGTCCACAACTGTTCTCCCGAAAGAATCAACAGCATTTATCTCTTAGGCAAGCACAGCCCCAGCCTCTATTGATTATAGGAGCGTTCTGCTCTCCTGCTGTTCATTCATGAAGTCGTCGACTATATCTGTAACTTTGAGCAAAGCTTGATGGTTTCAGTAGGGATATATATCCACATTCCAAACAACTTTATAGTATAAGTTTGGTGACCTTTGTTGGAGTTTTCGAACTCTTAATTTATACCAGCGGACTCAGACTGAGCGCCGGCTGGGTGGGAAACTTCGGTTCCCTGAAGGAATAAGGTCACCTTTAATTTCGACGACTTGAGATGTGGTGTAGGTCTGGAGGCTATTCTCTCAATGCTGTGCTTCTTGGAGACTTGGGAACAAGACCTGAATCCAGTTAATGTCTTTGGCCAGGGACCTCTCACACCCCCAAGAAGGCAGAAAAAAAATGGAACTGCCACCTAAAAGAATCATTGAAGACTGGAACAGACACCAACAAGATAATCTAAAGGCCGCCAAACAACCCAGGCCGAGGCTCGCCACTTGTCACTTGAGGAAGAATATCAAGGACAGGAAGATGTAATTTCCTATACTTAGGTGCTCAAAGACAAAGAAGCGCAACACTGACTTTTAATGGGCCAGAGAAGAAAAGGACAATAAGGAGAAATAGAGAAAGAGCACTGTGTATATTCTCCTCTGTTAACAAGAAAAGGGGTAGGATTAGACAGAAGATTCCAGGAGTTCTTAGGGCGGGGGATATACTGTTGTACACCCCATACAGAAGATTACACTCCTGGACTGTAACAGTATCAATGAGTTTACACAACAAACTACAGACTAAACAAAACAAATTAATAACAACAAAATTAGGCTTTTATTGACAGAACTGCATGATTCAGGGACAAACAGGCATCCTGACATGCCACATAACTGACATATACAGAAATGGGAACCTATGTTCCCACAGTAATCACTGCTGCCTAACATCGCTATGCACATGATTAGGTACCCATCTCCACAAACCAACAAGGACATGGCAACAACAGAGCCTCAACGTAAACAACAATGATAACAGCAGGTATGGACTCTCTATTGTTATCATCTCAGGACTCATGGACAGTCGGTACATACAGAAATGGGAATCTGAAATCCCACAGTTAGAGACAACTGCTGCCTAGCACTGACTCCGGGGGGCGGTCTCTAAATGACAGTGAGACCTCAATCATGTTCCGTTAAGTCGAAGGGCACCCTCAATACCCACACAAGACACTCGCATCACATAAGTCGACTGGGACCAGATACAGCGAAGAGCCATAACATAACGGATAACAAAACTATAACCCTAACAGCAGAGATATAGTGGCATAAACAGACATAAACAGGTATACGAAGGGGATGTGAGTGGCCTACGACATTAACCATAGCTGGGGCTCAAGTTTGCTCTACAACAACAACCATGGCCATGGGTCACTACCAAGAGTGGGCTTACAAATTGCCAGTCATTTTGATGGATTTCCTCGGTCCTCGTGTGTGGACCACACAGGCCAGTCTTGGTTAAATCTAAAGGCATTTGTGACTCCCTGCTCTGGTCCAGTGACTGGGGAGGGCTGGTTAAAGCCTCTCTATTTGATAATCTCTACATTACTACAGCGATCTACATAATCGCTCCTTCCGCCTCAGTTGCTAGACTTTGAGAGACCGGGAAACTGACACGCGACTCTATTTATCCCTGTTTTCTGAGCAGCTTCCCGTCATCTCCTAGGGCACTGCGAGGGATGCCGGTATTGGTAGCATCATCAACATCATGTGTCGCGTCATGCTATCACACATCGCACCCCCAATTTTTCGACGGTCCCTGTCGAATACTCTAGACCCTTAGGGTTTAGACAAAACACTAGGACTATTGAAATAAACAATCAGTCAAGGGGGTTTCATCACGGGACTTAAACCTCTCAGCGTAAAATTTTTACCAGTTATATTTTCTGAACCTGCCTTAAAAACATACATCAGTTACAATTTACAAAAGTCAGTCCCTGACAAAAGATAATACCATATCTTATGAGTGGCCATGAGGAATATGCAGTCTGCATACAAAATAAACCAGCAACCCTAACAACAACATCAACACTTAACTCCATGGATGCAATACATAGGGGCACCAAAAATAAATTTTACATAGGCATCCCCTTAATTTTACAATCCCCACTTTAAATAAAATGACCAGAATCACATGCGTGCTATCCACTAGACCACCTGAAAACCAAGATGCAGACACCCTTGCCACTGAAAGAAAAATATAATTCCCATGACTATGCAAGCAAACCCAGTTTTTGTTTTCCCGGTCTGATTCTGGTAGCCCCCCTTCTGCTAGCAGAATCCACCAGTTCCTTGGGATGAGTCAGTAATTTCTCTGTTGTCACCGTGGTACCTAAATGAAGCAGGGTAGGAAAATACCTGTACATGGGAAAAAAACAAAGCAAAACAAAACATGCTGGAAGACATGGCATCTTAGACTCACTTTCTGTGAGTGGGGATTCCTAATTTGAATTAACATTGAATGACACAAAACTTAACTAGTAATTAATTATTTGTCCATAAAGTGTGTCGTGGAAATATATGATTCTCGCTGGATGCTATTTCCTCTCACTGAATGTCTATGCACAGGGGAAATATAGGAAATAACTGTTCACTGCTCAACACTTAATATGTCCACTTATGATATCATAAACCTGGACGAACACGCTGGTATTATTAACTCCTCTCCTTCCGCCTATAAGGAAATGATTTTCTTATCACCACAGGTAACATTGTCCTGTCACTTCAAACGAACATGGTGAACTGATGTACAATAAGGGAAACATCCACCTCGATGATCTCAGATGATGATGCCACCATTGGTGATTGAATATGGATGTCCAGCGCTCTGCTGCTGGTGGGACACACTGGTGGGATGGATTTCTGATGTCCCCTCTTCCAGACAAACAAGGAAAATGTACTTCTATGGGTGGCCCCAGATGTTGGCGCCACTGAAATCAGTCGCATGAACAGTCCACAACTGTTCTCCCGAAAGAATCAACAGCATTTATCTCTTAGGCAAGCACAGCCCCAGCCTCTATTGATTATAGGAGCGTTCTGCTCTCCTGCTGTTCATTCATGAAGTCGTCGACTATATCTGTAACTTTGAGCAAAGCTTGATGGTTTCAGTAGGAATATATATCCACATTCCAAACAACTTTATAGTATAAGTTTGGTGACCTTTGTTGGAGTTTTCGAACTCTTAATTTATACAAGCGGACTCAGACTGAGCGCCGGCTAGGTGGGAAACTTCGGTTCCCTGAAGGAATAAGGTCACCTTTAATTTCGACGACTTGAGATGTGGTGTAGGTATGGAGGCTATTCTCTCAATGCTGTGCTTCTTGGAGACTTGGGAACAAGACCTGAATCCAGTTAATGTCTTTGGCCAGGGACCTCTCACACCCCCAAGAAGGCAGAAAAAAAATGGAACTGCCACCTAAAAGAATCATTGAAGACTGGAACAGACACCAACAAGATAATCTAAAGGCCGCCAAACAACCCAGGCCGAGGCTCGCCACTTGTCACTTGAGGAAGAATATCAAGGACAGGAAGATGTAATTTCCTATACTTAGGTGCTCAAAGACAAAGAAGCGCAACACTGACTTTTAATGGGCCAGAGAAGAAAAGGACAATAAGGAGAAATAGAGAAAGAGCACTGTGTATATTCTCCTCTGTTAACAAGAAAAGGGGTAGGATTAGACAGAAGATTCCAGGAGTTCTTAGGGCGGGGGATATACTGTTGTACACCCCATACAGAAGATTACACTCCTGGACTGTAACAGTATCAATGAGTTTACACAACAAACTACAGACTAAACAAAACAAATTAATAACAACAAAATTAGGCTTTTATTGACAGAACTGCATGATTCAGGGACAAACAGGCATCCTGACATGCCACATAACTGACATATACAGAAATGGGAAGCTATGTACCCACAGTAATCACTGCTGCCTAACATCGCTATGCACATGATTAGGTACCCATCTCCACAAACCAACAAGGACATGGCAACAACAGAGCCTCAACGTAACCAACAATGATAACAGCAGGTATGGACTCTCTATTGTTATCATCTAGGGACTCATGGACAGTCGGTACATACAGAAATGGGAATCTGAAATCCCACAGTTAGAGACAACTGCTGCCTAGCACTGACTCCGGGGGGCGGTCTCTAAATGACAGTGAGACCTCAATCATGTTCCGTTAAGTCGAAGGGCACCCTCAATACCCACACAAGACACTCGCATCACATAAGTCGACTGGGACCAGATACAGCGAAGAGCCATAACATAACGGATAACAAAACTATAACCCTAACAGCAGAGATATAGTGGCATAAACAGACATAAACAGGTATACGAAGGGGATGTGAGTGGCCTACGACATTAACCATAGCTGGGGCTCAAGTTTGCTCTACAACAACAACCATGGCCATGGGTCACTACCAAGAGTGGGCTTACAAATTGCCAGTCATTTTGATGGATTTCCTCGGTCCTCGTGTGTGGACCACACAGGCCAGTCTTGGTTAAATCTAAAGGCATTTGTGACTCCCTGCTCTGGTCCAGTGACTGGGGAGGGCTGGTTAAAGCCTCTCTATTTGATAATCTCTACATTACTACAGCGATCTACATAATCGCTCCTTCCGCCTCAGTTGCTAGACTTTGAGAGACCGGGAAACTGACACGCGACTCTATTTATCCCTGTTTTCTGAGCAGCTTCCCGTCATCTCCTAGGGCACTGCGAGGGATGCCGGTATTGGTAGCATCATCAACATCATGTGTCGCGTCATGCTATCACACATCGCACCCCCAATTTTTCGACGGTCCCTGTCGAATACTCTAGACCCTTAGGGTTTAGACAAAACACTAGGACTATTGAAATAAACAATCAGTCAAGGGGGTTTCATCACGGGACTTAAACCTCTCAGCGTAAAATTTTTACCAGTTATATTTTCTGAACCTGCCTTAAAAACATACATCAGTTACAATTTACAAAAGTCAGTCCCTGACAAAAGATAATACCATATCTTATGAGTGGCCATGAGGAATATGCAGTCTGCATACAAAATAAACCAGCAACCCTAACAACAACATCAACACTTAACTCCATGGATGCAATACATAGGGGCACCAAAAATAAATTTTACATAGGCATCCCCTTAATTTTACAATCCCCACTTTAAATAAAATGACCAGAATCACATGCGTGCTATCCACTAGACCACCTGAAAACCAAGATGCAGACACCCTTGCCACTGAAAAAAAAAATATACTTCCCATGACTATGCAAGCAAACCCAGTTTTTGTTTTCCCGGTCTGATTCTGGTAGCCCCGCTTCTGCTAGCAGAATCCACCAGTTCCTTGGGATGAGTCAGTAATTTCTCTGTTGTCACCGTGGTACCTAAATGAAGCAGGGTAGGAAAATAACTGTACATGGGGGAAAAAACAAAGCAAAACAAAACATGCTGGAAGACATGGCATCTTAGACTCACTTTCTGTGAGTGGGGATTCCTAATTTGAATTAACATTGAATGACACAAAACTTAACTAGTAATTAATTATTTGTCCATAAAGTGTGTCGTGGAAATATATGATTCTCGCTGGATGCTATTTCCTCTCACTGAATGTCTATGCACAGGGGAAATATAGGAAATAACTGTTCACTGCTCAACACTTAATATGTCCACTTATGATATCATAAACCTGGACGAACACGCTGGTATTATTAACTCCTCTCCTTCCGCCTATAAGGAAATGATTTTCTTATCACCACAGGTAACATTGTCCTGTCACTTCAAACGAACATGGTGAACTGATGTACAATAAGGGAAACATCCACCTCGATGATCTCAGATGATGATGCCACCATTGGTGATTGAATATGGATGTCCAGCGCTCTGCTGCTGGTGGGACACACTGGTGGGATGGATTTCTGATGTCCCCTCTTCCAGACAAACAAGGAAAATGTACTTCTATGGGTGGCCCCAGATGTTGGCGCCACTGAAATCAGTCGCATGAACAGTCCACAACTGTTCTCCCGAAAGAATCAACAGCATTTATCTCTTAGGCAAGCACAGCCCCAGCCTCTATTGATTATAGGAGCGTTCTGCTCTCCTGCTGTTCATTCATGAAGTCGTCGACTATATCTGTAACTTTGAGCAAAGCTTGATGGTTTCAGTAGGAATATATATCCACATTCCAAACAACTTTATAGTATAAGTTTGGTGACCTTTGTTGGAGTTTTCGAACTCTTAATTTATACAAGCGGACTCAGACTGAGCGCCGGCTAGGTGGGAAACTTCGGTTCCCTGAAGGAATAAGGTCACCTTTAATTTCGACGACTTGTGATGTGGTGTAGGTCTGGAGGCTCTTCTCTCAATGCTGTGCTTCTTGGAGACTTGGGAACAAAACCTGAACCCAGTTAATGTCTTTGGCCAGGGACCTCTCACACCGCCAAGAAGGCAGAAAAAAAATGGAACTACCACCTAAAAGAATCATTGAAGACTGGAACAGACACCAACAAGATAATCTAAAGGCCGCGCAAACAACCCAGGCCGAGGCTCGCCACTTGTCACCTGAGGAAGAATATCAAGGACAGGAAGATGTAATTTCCTATACTTAGGTGCTCAAAGACAAAGAAGCGCAACACTGACTTTTAATGGGCCAGAGAAGAAAAGGACAATAAGGAGAAATAGAGAAAGAGCACTGTGTATATTCTCCTCTGTTAACAAGAAAAGGGGTAGGATTAGACAGAAGATTCCAGGAGTTCTTAGGGCGGGGGATATACTGTTGTACATCCCAGACAGAAGATTACACTGCTGGACTGTAACAGTATCAATGAGTTTACACAACAAACTACAGACTAAACAAAACAAATTAATAACAACAAAATTAGGCTTTTATTGACAGAACTGCATGATTCAGGGACAAACAGGCATCCTGACATGCCACATAACTGACATATACAGAAATGGGAACCTATGTTCCCACAGTAATCACTGCTGCCTAACATCGCTATGCACATGATTAGGTACCCATCTCCACAAACCAACAAGGACATGGCAACAACAGAGCCTCAACGTAAACAACAATGATAACAGCAGGTATGGACTCTCTATTGTTATCATCTCAGGACTCATGGACAGTCGGTACATACAGAAATGGGAATCTGAAATCCCACAGTTAGAGACAACTGCTGCCTAGCACTGACTCCAGGGGCGGTCTCTAAATGACAGTGAGACCTCAATCATGTTCCGTTGAGTCGAAGGGCACCCTCAATACCCACACAAGACACCCGCATCACATAAGTCGACTGGGACCAGATACAGCGAAGAGCCATAACATAACGGATAACAAAACTATAACCCTAACAGCAGAGATATAGTGGCATAAACAGGCATAAACAGGTATACGAAGGGGATGTGAGTGGCCTACGACATTAACCAGAGCTGGGGCTCAAGTTTGCTCTACAACAACAACCATGGCCATGGGTCACTACCAAGAGTGGGCTTACAAATTGCCAGTCATTTTGATGGATTTCCTCGGTCCTCGTGTGTGGACCACACAGGCCAGTCTTGGTTAAATCTAAAGGCATTTGTGACTCCCTGCTCTGGTCCAGTGCCTGGGGAGGGCTGGTTAAAGCCTCCCTATTTGATACTCTCTACATTACTACAGCGATCTACATAATCGCTCCTTCGGCCACAGTTACTAGACTTTGAGAGACCGGGAAACTGACACGCGACTCTATTTATCCCTGTTTTCTGAGCAGCTTCCCGTCATCCCCTAGGGCACTGCGAGGGACGCCGGTATTGGTAGCATCGTCAACATCATGTGTCACGTCATGCTATCACATATCTATCTATCTATCTATCTATCTATCTATCTCTATCTCTATCTATCTATCTATCTATCTATCTATCTATCTATCTATCTATCGATTCGGCTTCCGGTTCTCCGGCTTCGAGAGGACGTATTTTCACATATTCTCCCGATTTTTGAATATTTTAACAAGTTTACTCAATTCAATCGCGATGCTGTGTATATCATTGTGTTCGTTCTGAACTGGATTTACATACTACTCGACAGTTCAAGTCTATGTGACTGTTTATTTAATGAAATGAGAGTTTCTTTATTTTATGTGGCCGTAAGAGCACCAATTCATGAATGTTACCAATTATCGATTCACGACAACGTGATAATTTGCCATGCGTGACTAACAAGTGATAAACACCACGCACCTTCTACAGAAAGGCCTGCGCGTATATTTACTCCATCATTGTGTTCGTTTAAAGCTGGATTTACATGCAACTCAAAATGTCAAGTTTATGTGAATGTGTATTTAGTTAAATGAGGATTTCTTTGTGATTCGTGAAGGTAAGATCACCCATTTTTGAATTGTACCAATTATCGATTCACGACAACGTGAGAATTAACCATGCATGGCTAGCAAGTTAAACGTCACGCACGACCTACAGAAAAGCCTGCAATATTATTTTATTCCTTGCCTTATCAAGCTGCCTATATTGCCAAAATGTCCTCCAACTTGCGGTCATCAACTGTGTCCAAGCGGCACAATGTAAACAAAAACAAGACCGGACAAATTTTGACGAGCACGCCAGCTCAGCGAATGAATCGATCATCTTCATCGCCAACCTCAATCGTGTTGTCTAGTGAACAATCAGACACATAATTTCAGCTGGACATACAACAGAATTCACCAGCTCAATCTGATCGAACCAGCACATCACATTCAAGCACTCTTTCTTCAGCCGAACCGCAGAGCCACAATGATTGTCGTGAACTAATTCAGGCTTTGGAGATGAGGTTAAAAGATTTTATTACCAGCAACACCACTAATATTATTGCTGTGCTTACAAACGAAAACCTTCTTCTTCGAGAAGAAATCCGTCTCCTTAGACAAGAGAAGGAAACTTTCAAAGCATCCATACATGATTTAAAACTAAAAAGTGCACAGTCATTTAATAAAAGTGCACAGACAGAAACTATCCTTGGTGTTGTAGATGCGTGTGTTACCAGTGAATGTTCGTCGCATAATGACATACAGACAGTTTCTACAATCAACAAAACTACTTCTAAACCTGTAGAACGCACACCATCCATCTACCCCATTGATGTGCATATCAGAAATAGGTTCCAGGCCTTAAGTGTAGACTCTCCAGCAGCAGACCAGGAATCACAAATTTCAATTGTTACCACTACTGGGCATCAAAAACTAACGCAAGCAAGCTATAATAAACAAGAACACAAGAAAGACCACAGTGGTCAGTGGCAACAACAGCCCAAGCGGACACGCCAGCAGCGTGAAATAAAAATAGATGACAGTGCAACTCACGTTATCATTGGAGACTCCCTGCTGAAGGGAATCTATAGTGATCGCATGTCATCTTCTGACAGCGAGTCAACTTCAATCTTCCCTCTACCAGGCGCTGACATTGATAGGCTTACCGCTACTCTGCGAAAATTCCAAGTGAATGAGAGAATTCAAAAAGCGTACAGTCCATATTGGTGTCAATGACATAATGGATAATAACATCATAAGCACCTCACAGCTATCTACGCTGGAGGTACTTTTACGGAATAAATTTCCTAACTCATCTATGTTCATTTCATCCATCAATCCACCATGTTATGGATTCCAGCGTCGGACTGCCATGATGCCAATCTAACTTTGTATAAATTTTGTAAAGACAATGCCATTAGTTTCATTAATAAGCACCCCGTACTTTACTTCGTCGTCCGGGGCTCCTAAGAAAAAACTATACAGGGATCAAATACATTGTTTCAAGCTAGGAAGTAGTATACTAGCAAAGAACATAAAATATCCCGAACGTGCACAACAACCAGCACCAGTTACAGCAGTAAACCGAACTTCACTCCCGGCGACAGCCACCTCTAAGTGTTCAGAAAACGCTCCTTCTCTTCTTGCACCACCATTGCCTGTATCCCAGGAATACAATGTCATGGATAGCAACCCATGCTCCAGTCCCAGTGTTGCTAACTATGATGTTTTGTTTCCTCCCTTGCCCATAAAGCAGCCTCCCCCTATTATGTCAAAGGGAACACCGTTAAACAATGTTGCCGTGCCCCCGATGTATGCTTCTAATGTAGGCACTTCCAGTAACTCTCACAGCAGTGGTCCCTCGTTGGATGGTAATCTACACTCCTGTCAGTGGAACCGCCAACTCCAACAGCTAATAGCAATACAATCCTGCAGCCCTGCATCAAGCTTTCATGATGTCACTCCAGCACAGACATTTTTCTACCCCATCTAATAGTCTTAACTACTACTAAATAAAGTTTCAAAAACTCTGAAATTTTTCTGCCGCAAGCGATATCATCCTTTCATCGTGTAATGTTCGCCAATCACGATCAGTGGCTCCACAAAGATGGCCTACGTATAGGCCATCTCAACATCTATCATTTGCTCAATAAATTATCTGAGCTTTCGGTAATACTGTGCAAACAATTCCATGTGTTTGGAATCACAGAAAGTCGTCTCAACGACAAAATAACCGACTCTGAAATCACTCTTAATGGGTTTAAAGTAATTTGAAGAGACGCAAAACAAAAATTAGAGACTGGTATTGCTGTTTACATTTCCAATTCTCTCAACTGTTCCCGTAGAAGTGATCTCGAGTCAGTAGAGATAGAATGTGTTTGGTTAGAGGTGAAGCCAGCCAGTCAGCAACCGTTTCTAATGGGATACCTACATCGGAATCCGTGTGCTGGGTACAGTTGGTATGACTGCTTCACTACAATGATGGATAGAGTGTTTACAGCAGGTAGAGAAGTTATGATACTAGGTGACTTCAACATAGATATTAGTAAATCCAACCAGACATGGGACGATATCATTCTTTCTTACAATTTCAAACAACTAATAAACCGTCCCACAAGGGTTACTGACACATCCTCAACTATAATTGATCATATATATGTTACTTGTCCAGATAATATTATTAAATGTTCTGTTCCTGTTAGTACAGTTAGTGACCACTACCCTGTATGTTGTACATGGTCAAGAATTGGGTTCAAATCTCTTAAACATAAACATGTAAGTATCAAATTTAGAAATTTTAAAGCATTCAACCAAGATTTATTTGTGCAAGACTTAAGAAAAGCAGCCCTTGATCACGTTTACCAACTTCCTGACCCGGACGATGCATTAGCTTTCTGGACGAAGACAGTCTACAATGTGTTCGATAAACACATGCCAATCAAAGAAGTTCGAGTCAAAAATCAACATAAATCCCCATGGGTCACTAGAGAAGTTCTGGAAATCATGAGAGAGCGAGATACAGCGCACAAAAATAAAGTACTTCATCAATTAACGCAGACTAAGGAATAAAGTTAAATATGAAATTCGTAGGATAAAAAAAGATCATTTTAAAAATTTGATTAGTAGATAATTCAAACAGTTAGTTAGTTAGTTAGTTAGTTAGTTAGTTAGTTAGTTAGTTAGTTAGTCGACAGATCATCCTCGTTGCACATCGAACCATTCAGTCCATAAGTGCTCGGATCCCCTTCTCAGCAAATCCCGCAGCGTGTAGCGGCTAACGACGCCAGTTCTGTGTTGCTTTATCAATCTTCTTTGGCTTCCTGCGTAGTGTTCTTGTTTGGCCACCCCTCTTTTAATTTGCTGCTCTCGCAGTCTGGCCATTGTTGTAGATTCACAGTCATCACTTGGTTCTCGCAAAAGTCTCACTTCTCGTAGAGCATTCAGAATGTCAGCCTGGTCCATGGCGCGTCCGCCCTCCACAGTAGCCTCACCTGCGAGCTTGTCAGCCCGCTCATTTCCTTGTACTCCCGCATGCCCTTGCACGAAGATGAAACTAATCTTTGCAAGCCGAGACCGCTCCAGAGGCAGCAACCATTCTCTTCGGATCGACCCCTCCTCTATCCTCTTGATCATGTTCATTGAGTCGCTAAGGAAACAAGCCCTAGTGAATGTCTGTGTCTCGAGCCATGTTATTGCTTTACTTACTGCCATGACTTCCATGGTCAGGCTACTTGTGGTTTCAGTGAAAGCACCAGAGTCCTCCTTCACAATTCTCCCTCCGGCCCGAGCTGTAAAGGCCCATGAGCTTCTCACATGTCGGACGACCGACCCATCTGTGTAGATGACCGCGTCACCGTCTAGCGAATTCTCGAAAATCAACGCTTGTACTTCAGCCTCAACAGCAGCCGGATTTTCCGGAATTCAAACAGTACAAATATATGGAAGGCTATTAACTTGCTAACCAATAAGAAACGCCCTACAGAATCAGCAATACCAAATGCTATAACATGCGATGAATTCAGTTGGTTCTTTCAATCAGAAATAGAGAATCTAAAGTCTTCAATACCAGACTCATCGTGTAATTTAAGTTCACTGGCATCATTCTGTGAGGAGAAGTGCACCAGAAATATTCCCGCTGAGATTCCTTTAATGTCTGTTGCAGACGTTTATAAATATCTCTTAAACCTCAAATCAACAAACTCACACGGCCTAGATGGTATCAGTAATAGAATTCTTCATTGTGCTGCACCAGTCATTAGCGAGTCATTAACGTTTATATATAACCAGTGCCTGGCCAAAAAATACTTTCCATCTGCATTTAAAATTGCTAAAGTGTTTCCGCTTATTAAAAATGGCTCAATCGATAATAGCGTTTTGGGTAATTTTAGACCTATTTCCTTACTATCGTCGCTATCAAAACCACTAGAAAAATACATTCATAAAATAACGTTACACCATTTAATTAACAACGATCTGTTGATCGAGTGAGATGGCAGAACATGACCGCCCACGCTTACCGGCATGGCACATGATGGATGGATGGATTAATTAACAGTCAATCTGGGTTTCGACCTAAATATTCTTGCCATAGTGCTCTAATAAAAATGACCGATAACTGGCACTTAAACATCAACAACGGTAGAATTTGTGGAGCGGTGTTTGTAGACATTTAAAAAGCTTTTGATATGGTAGATCACGATATTTAATTAGAAAACTAAAACAAATGAAGACAAGCACCAACATGGTGAACATAATTACGTCATTTCTATCCGACAGACAACAAGTCGTGTCCTTCAACAACTGTCTATCAAGACCCACACAGCTTAATATTGGTGTGCCTCAGGGCTCAATACTAGGTCCGCTGCTTTGTGCAGTTTATATTAATGATCTTCCTTTATATATCAATACAACTTGTGATCTATTTGCAGACGACTGTACTATATATACTAGTCAAGAAAACCGTAGTGAATTCGAGAATTCTTTACAAAAGGAACTTGATAATCTTACTAGATGGAGCAATGAAAACCGCATCCAAATTAACATCGACAAAACCAAATCCATGCTAATAATGACCAGACAAAAACTACAGCCACTAGCCATAAGTGGATCACCGCTCGAACTCCGCATGGGCACGTTACCTATAGTTAATGTGAATGAACATAAAACACTAGGTCTTTTAATTGACAGCCATTTGAATTGGAGCTCTCATGTTCACGCTCTTACCAAGAAAATAGCACAAAAAGTTTACCAACTTGCTAAAATTCAGCACTTCCTGGACGAAAGCAAACGAAAAATATTCTATACATGCTATATCCAATCACATCTCGATTACTGTTCCACAGTTTGGGATGGTTGCCCTAAATCTAATTTAAAACGACTATGTTCTCTACAAAACCGCGCTATTCGTCTGGTTTCTGGCATAAAGCACGTTGAAAGTAATAATTTGTACAGTCATCTAAGACTTCTACCACTTCAAAAGCGCTTCCTTTTCAACAAAGCCAAATTAGTGAATAAAATTATATCTAAAAATACCCCAGAGTATCTTCTGCAGCTGATTCAATCTAATGCAATGAACAGCAAGCGCCTAAATTTGTTACATGTCTCAAAGCCTAGATTGGACCTATACAAAACATGTTTCGCCTATTCTGGTACTCACTTATGGAATGATCTGCCTCCAGATCTGAAAACTCCAACGAGTCCCTACACATTTAACTGAAAACCCTTTCAATACTTAATCCATACCGACTATATGCCACCATAATTCGTTTACTGGTATAATTGTTCATTATAATTGTTCATTATAATTGTTTAACTATAATTGTTCACTATATATGTGTGTGCGTGTGGGAGCGAGAGAGAGAGAGAGAGAGAGAGAGAGAGAGAGAGAGAGAGAGAGAGAGAGAGAGAGAGAGAGAGAGAGAGAGAGAGAGTGGGTGTCAGAGAGAGTGAGAGAGTGAATGTGTGTGTGCCCACGTGCATGCGTGTGTGTGGAGAGAGTGATTGAGCGAGAAATGGTGGGGGAATGTGTCAGTGCATGCATTCGTACATGTATGTGTGAGAGTGAGGGAGTGTGTGCGTGCGTGCATGCGTTCATGCGTATGTGTATGTGTGAGAGAGTGTGATTGAGAGAGTGAGTGTGTGTGTGAAGGATTGTGTGTGAGAGAGTGAGACAGTGGGAGAGTTGATGTGTTAGTGTGTGTGTGAGTGCGCGCATGCGTGTGAGTGTGTGTATATGAAAGAACAGAGAGAGAGAGAGAGCTGAGCAGATGCATGTCATGTAACACGCATGTTATGTAACACGCGAATCCATATGTTTGTGTGTTCTCATCTGTCATATTATCAGTTAAATACCATTTGATTTTATCATGCATAATATAAACTCATGTTCATTACTGTAGTTTGAGTGAGAGAGTCAGTCAGTGTGAATGAGAGACAGAATGAGTGAGCGTGAGAGTGAATGTGTGTGTGTGTGTGTGTGTGTGTGTGTGTGTGTGTGTGTGTGTGCGTGTGCCTTCTCTGTGTGTGGGATAATCACAATTTTTTCGTCACATACATTTTATCTACACATTTTTCTCCATGTTTAACAATTTTATGAGACTGCTCATGACAATTGTCAGTGTATGTGTGTGAGTAAAGTGTGGGAGTTTGTGCATACCAGTTTCAATGCTAACGTGAGACATTTTGTATTGTCTAGATGTGAGGAGGTGGGAGTGTGTGTGTGGAGGATGTGTCTGTGTGTGGGGATATGTGTCCGGTGGGGGTATGCGTTTGGATGGGTTGGGGTGTGTGGGTTTTGGTGGGTAGTGATATTTGTGGGTGTTGGTGGGATGTGTGGATGGATGTGTGGGGGTGAAAGTAGGGGTGTGGGAATGGGTGTGGGGGATGTGTGTATGGGTGGAGGATATGTGTATGGGACGGGTGCGGGGGATGTGTGTCTATGTGGGTGGAGATGTGTGGATGGTTTGAGGAAGTATGTGTGGGTGGCGGGGTTGTGTGGGTAGGGGATTGTGTTGGGTGGATTGGGGATGCAAGGGCGGGTGGGGAGAAGTGTATGGTGTGTGGGTTTGAGATATGTGTGCGGTGTGTTGGTGGGGGATGTGTGCGTGGTGTGTGGGTGGGGGGTAAGTTTGTGGTGGTATGGGTGAGGATATGTGTGTGGGTGGGGGATAGTGTGTGGTGTGGGGGATGGGTGCGGGGAATGTGTGCATGGGTGGGGTATATGTGTGGGTGAGTAGGGGATGTGTGGTGGTTGGGGGAAGTATGTGTGGGTGGTGGGGGTGTTTGGGTGGGAGATGTGTGCGTGGATGGGGAATGTGTGGGTGGGGTGTGTGAGTGGCTTAGGGATGTGTAGGTGGGTGAGGGATGTGTATGTGTCGGGGTGGGATGCGTGAGTGGGTGGAGGATGTGTGGGTAGGGGTATTGCGATCGAGAGATGTTTGGTTGGGAGTGGGTGGGTGGGAGTGTGTGGGTGCGTTGTGGAGGATGTGTGCGTGAGTGAGTGTGTGTTGGTGGACGGGTAGGGAATGCGTGTGTGGGTGGGGAGAGGTGTGTCGTGTGTTGGTTGGGGATATTGTGTGGGTGAGGTATGTGTGTGTGTGGATGGGGATTTTTGTGGTGTGTGGGTGAAGGTATGTGGGGTGGATGGGGAAGGGTATCTGTGTGGGTGTGGGTGGGAATATTGTGTGGTATGTGGGTGGGGGATATGTGTGTGGTGTGTAGATGGAGATGTGTGGTGGTATGTGGGTGTGGGATGCGTTGGTGAGGGAAATGTTTGTGTGCGGTGCGTGGGTTGGGAATATTGCGTGGTAGGGGATGTATGTGATGTGCGGGTGCGGATTGTGTGGTGGGGGATTGGGGTAAGGCATGTGTGGGTGGGTGGGGGATTAGGTTAAGGATGTGTGGGTGGATGGAGGATGTATGTGTGGATGGTGAGGTGTGTGTGAGTGGATTGGGGATGTATGGGTGGTTAGGGAGATTGTGTGTGTGTGGGGGGGGGGGGGGGTAGGGAGATGTCAGTTAGTGGGGCTGTGTGTGTATGGTTTGGGGATGTGTGAGTGGATGTGCGATGTGTGGGTTGGTGGGGGATTGTGTGCGTGGGTGGGGAATATGTGGTCGATGGAGATGAGGCTGGGGGATGGGTGGTTTGAGGTGTGGGTGGGGAGAGGATGTGTGGGTTAGGATGTGTATGTGGGTGGGCGTGGGATGTGTGGGTTGGTCGGGGAATGTTTGTGGGTGGCGAGTGTGTTTTGGTGGGGGAACAGGTGAGGGCAGTGTGTGTGGGTGGAGATGTGCGGAAGGGGGATGGGTTGGTTGATGGGGTATGTATGTGTCCCTTGGTGTGCGTGTGTGTGGGTAGGTGGGTGTGTGTGGGTGGGGTGATGTATGGGTAGGTGGGAGATGGCCTCATAACATGGTAATTTGCCTTGTTTATGTTTACAACATTCATTTCACAATGTTTATTTTTCTTCCTATGTAAATGTATAATGCTCTTGATGAACGAAAGATGAGTGATTGGAAGGGCCGAATGTAAGACGGGCCTGGGCGCCCAATTTGTGACCCTAATAAAGTTGTTTTGATTTGATTTGATTTGATATCTATCTATCTATCTATCTATCTATCTATCTATCTATCTATCTATCTATCTATCTATCTATCTATCTATCTATCTATCTATCTATCTATCTATCTATCTATCTATCTATCTGTGACAAGATCGCCTTGGGTAGTGAGAGTGAAGTCTCTAGCACTCCCGTGTATTCTAACCCCAGGGGTTGGACAGGCAGATACACATTTTTACTCTGTGGTTGATCTCATATTAGTTAATTACGTCTACAAGCCCCTCCAGATTCTAGACCCCCACTAACTACCTACTCCTGTGGAACAATGAACACTTAGGCATCGTCCGAGACCACACTCAATCATTATACAAAGAGCAAGTCAACTTACATAAAGTTTATTCTACCCTTGAGAATATAGAACTGAAATGAACATCCTGATAGAAGAATCTATTTACACAAATAGAGGATAGAGTAGAGACAGAATCAGAGATATGGTCGTCATCATCAGGTTGAGAAGTAGATTGGATGCAGATGTCCCGTCCAGTCGGTCCGCCACTCACCCGGCTTCCTTCCAGTGAGATGACTAGAACCTTGGAGACCACTCCGTCCCCAGAGCGTGGATCAACAACAATAGAGTCACTGCTGGACCTCACTCAACTGGACCAACTGCATCTTCATCACTCCTACTAAGTCACAGTTAATACACAGTTCTCTATCAACATTGGCTGGGAGACAATCCTCCTGGATTTGACCCCAAGTATTCGTGACTTCGATGAATCTAAGTAGCCACTGACCAATCTAATGGTCCCTCAATAGTACATTGCCCGTGGTTGGATAATAACTCAATTGACCAATTCAATGGTCCCGCACTCATAACACAGTAACACTGGTTGTAGAATAAGTCAATGACCAATTCAATGGTCCCGCACTCATAACACAGTAACACTGGTTGGGTAATCAGATAAGGCAACTGATATATCACTGAGTCCTACGCGAACACAGTTCAAAGTCTTCATACTCTTTCAGTACACTATTAGAATCAGACATCTACTTCCAAGGGAGACAATTCAGGTTGGACTATAATCTATTGTCCCTTCCACCTGGTAACACTCGCCACAAGTTACTATTCGTAAGCTGGTGTAGGTCTCCTCAAGACCGGCCACTAAAGCTGTCATAGGAACCATTCAAGTGTCTAAATAAATTATTTCCGCGTTTAGGCGGAACCACCGTAATAGTATACGGTCAGGTGTTTCCTTTCTTTGAGCAAGATTGCTCAAGTTGCTGAAATGTTCCTTGCTGAAATAGAGTATCTTCTATGTCAGAAAAACTACACAAACCATCATGTCCCACACGTGCACCTTCAGGGCACCTGAATCCATCCATCCATCATGTGCCATGCCGGTAAGCGTGGGCGGTCATGTTCTGCCATCTCACTCGATCAACAGAGTCGTGGATCAGTTCCGTGTTTCTGTCTCGACCATGCCACAAGGCCAAGCCATCCAGATACTTGTTTCTAGGTCTTCCCCTTGGTCTGTTCCCCTCGATCTTACCAGTTGTCACCAAGTTCTCCAAATCATTTCTTCTCATAACATGCCCAAAAAATTGAGACTGTCTACGTCTAATGTTTCTGATCAGTTTACGATCTTCATTTGTTTCTTGAAGGACTTCTTCATTGGTCTTTCTGGCTGTCCATGGTATTCTTTGCATTTTCCTCAGAAACCACATTTCTACAGCCATCAGATGTTTTTCAGCCTGGCTGCTCATTGTCCAAGCTTCACATCCATATAAAAGTACAGGTTCTATGTAGCATCTCAACACTCTTTTTCTCGTTTCAATTGACATCTTTTTATTGGTCAGTATGTTTTTCATCTTGCTAAAGGCTACTTTTGCCATGGCGATTCTTGTTCTAATCTCTTCAAGGCATCTCCCATCAGATGTTATTACTGTTCCGAGATAATTGTACCTATTCACTTGTTGAAGAATATTCCCATTTACTTGTATATTACACTGTGGTATTTCGTTCTTCCTAGTGACGACCATAATCTGTGTCTTTTTACAATTTAATTCTAACCCTTGTTGTTCACTGTGTGTAACAACCGCATCTACTAAATTTTGCAGGTCCTGTTCATTGTCTGCAATCAAGACTGTATCATCTGCATATCTAATGTTATTGATGCATCGTCCCCCAATGTTGATTCCTTCCATATTTTCAATATTTCTGAAAATATTTTCACTGTACAGGGAAAACAGATCTGGAGACATTACACATCCCTGTCTCACACCTCTCTTAATAGGCTGATATTGGCTTACTTCATTATCAACTCTTATGGCAGCTTGTTGTTTCCAATATATGTTTTTTACAAGTCTAAGGTCTTTCCCATCAATTTGTAGATCTTCAAGCATCCTTATCATGTTGACATGTCTCACTTTATCAAAAGCCTTTGTGTAGTAAATAAAGCAAAGGTGTAGATCTTTGTTTACTTCTATAGAACGTTCGATTACGGTTCTCAGTATATACACAGCATTTACTGTACCCTTGCCTACTACAAACCGACATTGTTCTTCTCCTATTTCAGGTTGTATTTTCCTCCTAACTACTTTGCATGATAATTCTTAGCAAAATCTTCGTGATGTGACTCATTATACTAATTGTTCGATGTTGATCACATTCCAAGGCTAATGATTTCTTTGGGATTGCAATAAATACAGAATTACATTACTCATGAGGTATATTTCCAGTATCATATATTGTATTAAGCAGACACCTGAATCACTGGATGCAAACCTTCACGCATGATGAATCACACTGGGCACATGGTGTGGTTGAGTCTGGCGTGATAAGTAAAGAATTCAACCCTTCGCTGTGTTACACGAAGTGGTTTCCGGCCAACAACAAATATAGTTGACTGGTTCCTCAACAGGCAAACTCCTGAAAAAGAAGAGCGACCGGTGAGAGTATACTGGCCCAAACATTAGTCCCCATGCATCCTACCAATGATTACTCAACCCTCAGTCATGCTACTTAGTTATGCAAATAACTAAAGCATTATCTCTATATCGAGAGTAGTAAAGCATGGGTTCGTTAATGTCAGCTGGCCTCAAAGAACAGCCCGTCAAACAGAGCAAGAAATCAGAATGACGAGTCTGATCGTAGGTCTCACCTATCCCTAATCATCTACCAGTTGTCGCTAACGTCACTAGTGATAGCAGGCTGTTATCATAGTTCTAATTTAATCGAACTAAACATTAA
Source organism: Cepaea nemoralis (assembly GCA_014155875.1). NCBI lineage: Eukaryota > Metazoa > Mollusca > Gastropoda > Stylommatophora > Helicidae > Cepaea > Cepaea nemoralis. The sequence continues at coordinate 147,701 of JACEFZ010012088.1, forward strand.
GGTAAAGAGTCCCTGGACTCGTTCCTTACATTATCAATGTTCATTAGTAAACATAATACTGATCAATATATCATCCCTCGGGATATAGGGATAATACATGATCACATCCAATATGTACACAGTCCTGTTTGCTGGTGGGACCACCTGCCCACGCCATAGCAAACTCTTCTTATCAGACTCTTCCTTAGAGTCCAGAAGCCTTCTTGATAATACATGTTCCCCACATGTTCCAAGGGTGATGTTCCGGTTCAGCCCTCCCAAGTGGTTTAGCCTTGGCCAGGACAGACCGTCATAGTTGGCCTGGTCTGCCAACCTATACTTTCATAACTTGCTTTTAAATCCCCCATATCCTATATGTCCTCGTGTCTCATACAACCTCCTTGCATCCTTCCATACTTCCAGCACCTTAGCACTCACTCGCACTAGCGCCAGTATGAAAGAACAGGATAGCTAAGACAAGAATTCAGAACGCAAATGCATATCGCGACGGCACGCATTGTTATCACGCGTCGACCTATTCGGCGTTCGGAATTACTCCAGGAAGTATCACCTGCCATGACCTAATATATATACACAATGCCACATCATATATACATATCATCAATGAAGACTTACCTTCACACAGAAATCCCGTGTTCCACACAATGAATTCACTATTAAGTTACTACACAATAGTTGCATCATTCCTGGTGGCAAAGAACTAAGTTCTTCCTTTAGTTAGTAACTAAGCACAATTTTGTCTGAATCTCCACCTACCAACTTACCTGGTTATTTAACCGTTCTTCTTGCTTCAGCAACTGACTGACATAAATCTAGGTTTCTATCAGGCACTATTAAATATGTTCTATTCTAACACAGCAACCTAATAGATGCAACGATTTGCGATACATGGTAAAAACAACTTGAACCCAAATCGCCCACATCGCATGCCTGCATTCCCAACAGCTGATTCGCGAACACACGTTGGTAAACAAACACACGACCTAGCCTTCAGCAGCGTTATCGATCGGTTTGCTCATTAGTAATGCAAAGACATCCGCATATGTAATGAGATCACAAGTTACTATTCGTAAGCTGGTGTAGGTCTCCTCAAGACAGGCCACTAAAGCTGTCATAGGAACCATTCAAGTGTCTAAATAAATTATTTCCGCGTTTAGGCGGAACCACCGTAATAGTATACGGTCATGTGTTTCCTTTCTTTGAGCAAGATTGCTCAAGTTGCTGAAATGTTCCTTGCTGAAATAGAGTATCTTCTATGTCAGAAAAACTACACAAACCATCATGTCCCACACGTGCACCTTTAGGGCACCTGAATCCATCCATCCATCATGTGCCATGCCGGTAAGCGTGGCCGGTCATGTTCCGCCATCTCACTCGATCAACAGAGTCGTGGATCAGTTCCGTGTTTCTGTCTCGACCATGCCACAAGGCCAAGCCATCCAGATACTTGTTTCTAGGTCTTCCCCTTGGTCTGTTCCCCTCGATCTTACCAGTTGTCACCAAGTTCTCCAAATCATTTCTTCTCATAACATGCCCAAAAAATTGTGACTGTCTTCGTCTAATGTTTCTTATCAGTTTACGATCTTCATTTGTTTCTTGAAGGACTTCTTCATTGGTCTTTCTGGCTGTCCATGGTATTCTTTGCATTTTCCTCAGAAACCACATTTCTACAGCCATCAGATGTTTTTCAGCCTGGCTGCTCATTGTCCAAGCTTCACATCCATATAAAAGTACAGGTTCTATGTAGCATCTCAACACTCTTTTTCTCGTTTCAATTGACATCTTTTTATTGGTCAGTATGTTTTTCATCTTGCTAAAGGCTACTTTTGCCATGGCGATTCTTGTTCTAATCTCTTCAAGGCATCTCCCATCAGATGTTATTACTGTTCCGAGATAATTGTACCTATTCACTTGTTGAAGAATATTCCCATTTACTTGTATATTACACTGTGGTATTTCGTTCTTCCTAGTGACGACCATAATCTGTGTCTTTTTACAATTTAATTCTAACCCTTGTTGTTCACTGTGTGTAACAACCGCATCTACTAAATTTTGTAGGTCCTGTTCATTGTCTGCAATCAAGACTGTATCATCTGCATATCTAATGTTATTGATGCATCGTCCCCCAATGTTGATTCCTTCCATATTTTCAATTTTTCTGAAAATATTTTCACTGTACAGGGAAAACAGATCTGGAGACATTACACATCCCTGTCTCACACCTCTCTTAATAGGCTGATATTGGCGTACTTCATTATCAACTCTTATGGCAGCTTGTTGTTTCCAATATATGTTTTTTACAAGTCTAAGGTCTTTCCCATCAATTTGTAGATCTTCAAGCATCCTTATCATGTTGACATGTCTCACTTTATCAAACGCCTTTGTGTAGTCAATAAAGCAAAGGTGTAGATCTTTGTTTACTTCTATAGAACGTTCGATTACGGTTCTCAGTATATACACAGCATTTACTGTACCCTTGCCTACTACAAACCGACATTGTTCTTCTCCTATTTCAGGTTGTATTTTCCTCCTAACTCTTTGCATGATAATTCTTAGCAAAATCTTCGTGATGTGAATCATTATACTAATTGTTCGATGTTGATCACATTCCAAGGCTCCTGATTTCTTTGGGATTGCAATAAATACAGAATTACATAACTCATGAGGTATATTTCCAGTATCATATATTGCATTAAGCAGACACCTGAATCACTGGATGCAAACCTTCACGCATGATGAATCACACTGGGCACATGGTGTGGTTGAGTCTGGCGTGATAAGTAAAGAATTCAACCCTTCGCTGTGTTACACGAAGTGGTTTCCGGCCAACAACAAATATAGTTGACTGGTTCCTCAACAGGCAAACTCCTGAAAAAGAAGAGCGACCGGTGAGAGTATACTGGCCCAAACATTAGTCCCCATGCATCCTACCAATGATTACTCAACCCTCAGTCATGCTACTTAGTTATGCAAATAACTAAAGCATTATCTCTATATCGAGAGTAGTAAAGCATGGGTTCGTTAATGTCAGCTGGCCTCAAAGAACAGCCCGTCAAACAGAGCAAGAAATCAGAATGACGAGTCTGATCGTAGGTCTCACCTATCCCTAATCATCTACCAGTTGTCGCTAACGTCACTAGTGATAGCAGGCTGTTATCATAGTTCTAATTTAATCGAACTAAACATTAAGGTAAAGAGTCCCTGGACTCGTTCCTTACATTACCAATGTTCATTAGTAAACATAATACTGATCAATATACCATCCCTCGGGATATAGGGATAATACATGATCACATCCAATATGTACACAGTCCTGTTTGCTGGTGGGACCACCTGCCCACGCCATAGCAAACTCTTCTTATCAGACTCTTCCTTAGAGTCCAGAAGCCTTCTTGAGAATACATGTTCCCCACATGTTCCAAGGGTGATGTTCCGGTTCAGCCCTACCAAGTGGTTTAGCCTTGGCCTGGACCGACCGTCATAGTTGGCCTGGTCTGCACATTATACTTTCATAACTTGCTTTCAAATCCCCCATATCCTATATGTCCCCGTGTCTCATACAACCTCCTTGCATCCTTCCATACTTCCAGCACCTTAGCACTCACTCGCACTAGCGCCAGTATGAAAGAACAGGATAGCTAAGACAAGAATTCAGAACGCATATGCATAGCGCGACGGCACGCATTGTTATCACGCGTCGACCTATTCGGCGTTCGGAATTACTCCAGGAAGTATCACCTGCCATGACCTAATATATATACACAATGCCACATCATATATACATAACATCAATGAAGACTTACCTTCACACAGAAATCCCGTGTTCCACACAATGAATTCACTATTAAGTTACTACACAATAGTTACATCATTCCTGTGGCAAAGAACTAAGTTCTTCCTTTTGTTAGTAACTAAGCACAATTTTGTCTGAATCTCCACCTACCAACTTACCTGGTTATTTAACCGTTCTCCTTGCTTCAGCAACTGACTGACATAAATCTAGGTTTCTATCAGGCACTATTAGCTATGTTCTATTCTAACACAGCAACCTAATAGATGCAACGATTTGCGATACATGGTAAAGACAACTTGAACCCAAATCGCCCACATCGCATGCCTGCATTCCCAATAGCTGATTCTCGAACACACGTTGGTAAACAAACACACGACCTAGCCTTCAGCAGCGTTATCGATCGGTTTGCTCATTAGTAATGCAAAGACATCCGCATATGTAATGAGGTTAGAAGGTTTGCGTTTTGTGAACGCTTACAAAGTTAAATGACTTAAACAAATAAGTACCTGAATATTCAGAACCAGACTCCAGTCAACTTTCAGAACTGTTCAAGGGCTCATCAGCCTCCGTTCTATAACAGTCAGGCGAAACATGGTTGAGGTGAGACGCACCAAAACTGGCTCAACACAGGCCTGGTTTAGCCGCATTTCCCCAATCGTGCCAACTCATGCGTACGAGGAGCTAGTGCTTCTTGGGAAAAGACACCTTCTCGGGAACACCTAGAATTTCTAGATCTCTCTGCACGAGAATCTAGTGCTATACCCAGCCTCACAGGTCACTCAAATTCAGGTGCTCCGAGAAAATTCTAGACGGTAATTCCTCCATCGGCTTCCCTCAGTCTATTTATAACTGGGAAAGGCCCAGATGACGCGCCAAAATAGTGCGGGATCCTGACGACAACAGACAGATAATCGCGTTTCGTCACACTATCTATCTATCTATCTATCTATCTATCTATCTATCTATCTATCTATCTATCTATCTATCTATCTATCTATCTATCTATCTATCTATCTATCTGTCTATCTATCTATCTGTCTGTCTGTCTGTCTGTCTGTCTACCTGCCTGCCTGCCTGTAGTGATGCAGTGTATTCACTCCTATATACAGTGATAATCATACGTTAGATTCCCTGACTCGACAACCGATAGGACACCCTTTTTCTATAGTTTCCTCTTAACCACGTGTCTCAGATGTACCATTACCCCTGTGACCGGATGCGACGCCGTCTTTGAACGCTTGGGATATTAGCCACGTTTTCCATGTGTATCGTTATGCGTGTCACTGGATGCATCGCCATCTTTGACCGGTTGAGTCATTAACCACGTGTAGTGGCTGTACCCTTATACATGTGATCGGAAGCAGGGAATTCTTTGACTGGTTTTAGCCAATGAGCCCTTGTCTCGGCTGTACCATTACACATGTGACCGGATGTGACGCCATATTTGACCAGTTTTAGCGAATGAGACGTAGTCTGGTTGTAGCAATTACCCATGTGTGATAGGGTGCGACGCCATCTTTGACCGGATGTAACTATTGTCCATGTGTGTCGACTGTACCACTAGGTGCTATTGACCAATGCAAAATCAGTGCTCGAGGCGCTCCTGTTGGGGAAATTACCAATACTAAGGATATTACTTTCTGAACTTAGCAGTCGGCATAACGTCTTGATCATGTCATCGCTCACTTTAACCACTACTGTCACTACAGTAACTTCCCATACAACTTAAGGGTTTACTTGACCACCCCTTGACCCTTGACCACTACTCGACCAGTACTTGAACACCACTTGACCAACTCTTGATCATCGCCATGTCACTAGACCTACTTTCACCGCAATTTAAGTAGTCACTCGACCATTTACCATTACTTGACCATTACTTGAGCACGTCATCGATCACTTTAACCAACACAGGTTCGCTACACGTAATTTCCCTTACAATTTAAGTGGTCACTCGACCACTTGCCCACTACTTGACCACTACTTGACCATGTCACTACTTAATTTATCCATCACTGTTTCACTACACGAACTTTCCTCTACAATTTAAGTGGTTACTCGACCGCTTGACCACTACTTAACCACTGCTTAACCACTGCATTACCACCCTTTGATCATCACCATATTACATGTATTTTCCCTAAAATTTCCTCACTTGACTAGTACTTGACCACCTCTTGACAACGTCATCGATCACTTTATCCACTACCGTTTCACTACGCATACTTTCCCCAACAAATTAAGTGATCACTCGACCACTTGACCACTACTTGACCACTACTTGACCATGTCTTGACCACGTCATCGATCACTTTATCCACTACCGTTTCACTACACATACTTTCCTCTACATTTTAAGTGGTCACTCGACCACTTGAACTCTACTTGACCATTGCTTGACCACCTCTTGACCCTGTCATCTACCCCTTTATCCACTACCGTTTCACTACACATACTTTCCCCGACAATTTAAGTGGTCACTCGGCCACTTGACCACCACTTGACCACCACTTGACCACCACTTGACCACCTCTTGACCCTGTCATCGATCACTTTATCCACTACCGTTTCACTACACATACTTTCCCCGACAATTTAAGTGATCTCTCGACCACTTGACCACTACTTGACCACTACTTGACCACCTCTTGACCACGTCATCGATCACTTTATCCACTACCGTTTCACTACACATACTTTCCTCTACATTTTAAGTGGTCACTCGACCACTTGACCCTTACTTGACCATCTCTTGACCACTATTTGACCACCTCATCTACCCCTTTATCCACTACCGTTTCACTACACATACTTTCCCCGACAATTTAAGTGATCACTCGACCACTTGACCACTACTTGACTACTGCTTGACCACCTCTTGACCACTATTACCTGGTACCCACCCCTTACCACCAAATGATACTACACCATATCCATTACAACCGACTAGTTTACTTTTTAAGGTTTCATTTGTAACACGTGTGATGTTAGTGAATAAGTCACTACGGACCCTCTACATAGAGCTAATAACCACCCCTTATCAACTAATTTCATTAAACCATACCCGCTATGACTACTATCGCCACCGCAACTATTCCGTCTATTCCTACTGATATACACCGCCAATGTGCTAACAGTTCAATATATTTTAACACACCACTCACCCACGTTTTTACAACCCGTTACTTAATGACTTTTCCGTATGCACCCCTCCACGTCTGTTATGAACCGACCACCGTCACACCCGCCGGAGATTTTCCCACACTTGCCGACGTATAACTCCCCGGTACTACCTTCCAGACTTTCCCACACTTCCCCGCCAAGAAAAAAAAACAATTTATAACTTTGTCTATACATGGTTTATTAAAAATTATTATATACCTTACTTGACTCGTTTGTTTGTTATTTTGAATGTTTTATGTTGTATTTTTTACGTTGTATAGTACCTACTCTGATGAGTCACTAGACCACACCCACTCAGATGAGTCACTTCCCAAAACCTACACTGACCACGCCTACTTTAAAAAATGAGTTATCGCCCTTTGTGGATCAGGATCGATAAATGGTTGATTTATATAATCATAATTATAATACTACTGGTTCCGTGGTTAACCGTGGTTGGATAATAACTCAATTGACCAATTCAATGGTCCCGCACTCATAACACAGTAACACTGGTTGTAGAATAAGTCAATGACCAATTCAATGGTCCCGCACTCATAACACAGTAACACTGGTTGGGTAATCAGATAGGGCAACTGATATGTCACTGAGTCCTACACGAACACAGTTCAAAGTCTTCATACTCTTTCAGTACACTATTAGAATCAGACATCTACTTCCAAGGGAGACAATTCAGGTTGGACTATAATCTATTGTCCCTTCCACCTGGTAACAACCGCCACAAGTTACTATTCGTAAGCTGGTGTAGGTCTCCTCAAGACCGGCCACTAAAGCTGTCATAGGAACCATTCAAGTGTCTAAATAAATTCTTTCCGCGTTTAGGTGGAACCACCGTAATAGTATACGGTCAGGTGTTTCCTTTCTTTGAGCAAGATTGCTCAAGTTGCTGAAATGTTCCTTGCTGAAATAGAGTATCTTCTATGTCAGAAAAACTACACAAACCATCATGTCCCACACGTGCACCTTCAGGGCACCTGAATCACTGGATGCAAACCTTCACGCATGATGAATCACACTGGGCACTTGGTGTGGTTGAGTCTGGCGTGATAAGTAAAGAATTCGACCCTTCGCTGTGTTACACGAAGTGGTTTCCGCCAACAACAAGTATAGTTGACTGGTTCCTCAACAGGCAAACTCCTGAAAAGGAAGAGCGACCGGTGAGAGTATACTGGCCCAAACATTAGTCCACATGCATCCTACCAATGATTACTCAACCCTCAGTCATGCTACTTAGTTATGCAAATAACTAAAGCATTATCTCTATATCGAGAGTATTAAAGCATGGGTTCGTTAATGTCAGCTGGCCTCAAAGAACAGCCCGTCAAACAGAGCAAGAAATCAGAATGACGAGTCTGATCGTAGGTCTCACCTATCCCTAATCATCTACCAGTTGTCGCTAACGTCACTAGTGATAGCAGGCTGTTATCATAGTTCTAATTTAATCGAACTAAACATTAAGGTAAAGAGTCCCTGGACTCGTTCCTTACATTATCAATGTTCATTAGTAAACATAATAATGATCAATATATCATCCCTCGGGATATAGGGATAATACATGATCACATCCAATATGTACACAGTCCTGTTTGCTGGTGGGACCACCTGCCCACGCCATAGCAAACTCTTCTTATCAGACTCTTCCTTAGAGTCCAGAAGCCTTCTTGAGAATACATGTTCCCCACATGTTCCAAGGGTGATGTTCCGGTTCAGCCCTCCCAAGTGGTTTAGCCTTGGTCAGGACCGACCGTCATAGTTGGCCTGGTCTGCCAACCTATACTTTCATAACTTGCTTTCAAATCCCCCATATCCTATATGTCCCCGTGTCTCATACAACCTCCTTGCATCCTTCCATACTTCCAGCACCTTAGCACCCACTCGCACTAGCGCCAGTATGAAAGAACAGGATAGCTAAGACAAGAATTCAGAACGCATATGCATAGCGCGACGGCACGCATTGTTATCACGCGTGGACCTATTCGGCGTTCGGAATTACTCCAGGAAGTATCACCTGCCATGACCTAATATATATACACAATGCCACATCATATATACATATCATCAATGAAGACTTACCTTCACACAGAAATCCCTTGTTCCACACAATGAATTCACTATTAAGTTACTACACAATAGTTACATCATTCCTGGTGGCAAAGAACTAAGTTCTTCCTTTAGTTAGTAACTAAGCACAATTTTGTCTGAATCTCCACCTACCAACTTACCTGATTATTTAACCGTTCTCCTTGCTTCAGCAACTGACTGACATAAATCTAGGTTTCTATCAGGCACTATTAACTATGTTCCATTCTACCACAGCAACCTAATAGATGCAACGATTTGCGATACATGGTAAAGACAACTTGAACCCAAATCGCCCAAATCGCATGCCTGCATTCCCAACAGCTGATTCTCGAACACACGTTGGTAAACAAACACACGACCTAGCCTTCAGCAGCGTTATCGATCGGTTTGCTCATTAGTAATGCAAAGACATCCGCATATGTAATGAGGTTAGAACGTTTGCGTTTTGTGAACGCTTACAAAGTTAAATGACTTAAACAAATAAGTACCTGAATATTCAGAACCAGACTCCAGTCAGCTTTCAGAACTGTTCAAGGGCTCATCAACCTCCTTTCTATAACAGTCAGCCGAAACATGGTTGAGGTGAGACGCACCAAAACTGGCTCAACACCGGCCTGGTTTAGCCGCATTTCCCCAATCGTGCCAACTCATGCGTACGAGGAGCTAGTGCTTCTTGGGAAAAGACACCTTCTCGGGAAACATTCATTCCCCACCTAGAATTTCTAGATTTCTCTGCACGAGAATCTAGTGCTATACCCAGCCTCACGGGTCACTCAAATTCAGGTGCTCCGAGAAGATTCTAGACGGTAATTCCTCCATCGGCTTCCCTCAGTCTATTTATAACTGGGAAAGGCCCCGATGACGCGCCAAAATAGTGCGGGATCCTGACGACAACAGACAGATAATCGCGTTTCGTCACACCATCTATCTATCTATCTATCTATCTATCTATCTATCTATCTATCTATCTATCTATCTATCTATCTATCTATCTATCTATCTATCTATCTATCTATCTATCTGTCTATCTATCTATCTATTTGTCTATCTATCTATCTATCTATCTATCTATCTATCTATCTATCTATCTATCTATCTATCTGTCTGTCTGTCTGTCTGTCTGTCTCTATGTCAATCTGTCTGTCTGTCTACCTGTCTGCCTGCATGCCTGCCTGTAGTGATGCAGTGTATTCTCTCCTATATACAGTGATATTCATACGTTAGGTTCCCTGACTCGACAACCGATAGGACACCCTTTTTCTATAGTTTCCCTCTTAACCACGTGTCTCAGATGTACCATTACCCCTGTGACCGGATGCGGCGCCGTCTTTGAACGATTGGGTTATTAGCCACGTTTTCCATGTGTATTGTTATGCGTGTCACTGGATGCATCGCCATCTTTGACCGGTTGAGTCATTAACCACGTGTAGTGGCTGTACCCTTATACATGTGATCGGAAGCAGGGAATTCTTTGACTGGTTGTAGCCAATGAGCCCTTGTCTCGGCTGTACCATTACACATATGACCGGATGTGACGCCATATTTGACCAGTTTTAGCAAATGAGACGTAGTCTGGTTGTAGCAATTACCCATGTGTGATAGAGTGCGACGCCATCTTTGACCGGATGTAACTATTGTCCATGTGTGTCGACTGTACCACTAGATGCTATTGACCAATGCAAAATCAGTGCTCGAGGCGCTCCTGTTGGGGAAATTACCAATACTAAGGATATTACTTTCTGAACTTAGCAGTCGGCATAACGTCTTGATCATGTCATCGCTCACTTTAACCACTACTGTCACTACAGTAACTTCCCATACAACTTAAGGGTTTACTTGACCACCCCTTGACCCTTGACCACTACTCGACCAGTACTTGAACACCACTTGACCAACTCTTGATCATCGCCATGTCACTAGACCTACTTTCACCGCAATTTAAGTAGTCACTCGACCATTTACCATTACTTGACCATTACTTGAGCACGTCATCGATCACTTTAACCAACACAGGTTCGCTACACGTAATTTCCCTTACAATTTAAGTGGTCACTCGACCACTTGCCCACTACTTGACCACTACTTGACCATGTCACTACTTAATTTATCCATCACTGTTTCACTACACGTAACTTTCCTCTACAATTTAAGTGGTTACTCGACCGCTTGACCACTACTTAACCACTGCTTAACCACTGCATTACCACCCTTTGATCATCACCATATTACATGTATTTTCCCTAAAATTTCCTCACTTGACTAGTACTTGACCACCTCTTGACAACGTCATCGATCACTTTATCCACTACCGTTTCACTACGCATACTTTCCCCAACAATTAAGTGATCACTCGACCACTTGACCACTACTTGACCACTACTTGACCATGTCTTGACCACGTCATCGATCACTTTATCCACTACCGTTTCACTACACATACTTTCCTCTACATTTTAAGTGGTCACTCGACCACTTGAACTCTACTTGACCATTGCTTGACCACCTCTTGACCCTGTCATCTACCCCTTTATCCACTACCGTTTCACTACACATACTTTCCCCGACAATTTAAGTGGTCACTCGGCCACTTGACCACCACTTGACCACCACTTGACCACCACTTGACCACCTCTTGACCCTGTCATCGATCACTTTATCCACTACCGTTTCACTACACATACTTTCCCCGACAATTTAAGTGATCTCTCGACCACTTGACCACTACTTGACCACTACTTGACCACCTCTTGACCACGTCATCGATCACTTTATCCACTACCGTTTCACTACACATACTTTCCTCTACATTTTAAGTGGTCACTCGACCACTTGACCCTTACTTGACCATCTCTTGACCACTATTTGACCACCTCATCTACCCCTTTATCCACTACCGTTTCACTACACATACTTTCCCCGACAATTTAAGTGATCACTCGACCACTTGACCACTACTTGACTACTGCTTGACCACCTCTTGACCACTATTACCTGGTACCCACCCCTTACCACCAAATGATACTACACCATATCCATTACAACCGACTAGTTTACTTTTTAAGGTTTCATTTGTAACACGTGTGATGTTAGTGAATAAGTCACTACGGCCCTCTACATAGAGCTAATAACCACCCCTTATCAACTAATTTCATTAAACCATACCCGCTATGACTACTATCGCCACCGCAACTATTCCGTCTATTCCTACTGATATACACCGCCAATGTGCTAACAGTTCAATATATTTTAACACACCACTCACCCACGTTTTTACAACCCGTTACTTAATGACTTGTCCGTATGCACCCCTCCACGTCTGTTATTAACCGACCACCGTCACACCCGCCGGAGATTTTCCCACACTTGCCGACGTATAACTCCCCGGTACTACCTTCCAGACTTTCCCACACTTCCCCGCCAAGAAAAAAAAACAATTTATAACTTTGTCTATACATGGTTTATTAAAAATTATTATATACCTTACTTGACTCGTTTGTTTGTTATTTTGAATGTTTTATGTTGTATTTTTTACGTTGTATAGTACCTACTCTGATGAGTCACTAGACCACACCCACTCAGATGAGTCACTTCCCAAAACCTACACTGACCACGCCTACTTTAAAAAATGAGTTATCGCCCTTTGTGGATCAGGATCGATAAATGGTTGATTTATATAATCATAATTATAATACTACTGGTTCCGTGGTTAACCGTGGTTGGATAATAACTCAATTGACCAATTCAATGGTCCCGCACTCATAACACAGTAACACTGGTTGTAGAATAAGTCAATGACCAATTCAATGGTCCCGCACTCATAACACAGTAACACTGGTTGGGTAATCAGATAGGGCAATCTATCTATCTATCTATCTATCTATCTATCTATCTATCTATCTATCTATCTATCTGTCTGTCTTTCTGTCTGTCTGTCTGTCAATCTGTCTGTCTGTCTACCTGTCTGCCTGCCTGCCTGCCTGTAGTGATGCAGTGTATTCTCTCCTATATACAGTGATATTCATACGTTGGGTTTCCCTGACTCGACAACCGATAGGACACCCTTTTTCTATAGTTTCCCTCTTAACCACGTGTCTCAGATGTACCATTACCCCTGTGACCGGATGCGACGCCGTCTTTGAACGCTTGGGTTATTAGCCACGTTTTCCATGTGTATCGTTATGCGTGTCACTGGATGCATCGCCATCTTTGACCGGTTGAGTCATTAACCACGTGTAGTGGCTGTACCCTTATACATGTGATCGGAAGCAGGGAATTCTTTGACTGGTTGTAGCCAATGAGCCCTTGTCTCGGCTGTACCATTACACATATGACCGGATGTGACGCCATATTTGACCAGTTTTAGCAAATGAGACGTAGTCTGGTTGTAGCAATTACCCATGTGTGATAGAGTGCGACGCCATCCTTTGACCGGATGTAACTATTGTCCATGTGTGTCGACTGTACCACTAGATGCTATTGACCAATGCAAAATCAGTGCTCGAGGCGCTCCTGTTGGGGAAATTACCAATACTAAAGGATATTACTTTCTGAACTTAGCAGTCGGCATAACGTCTTGATCATGTCATCGCTCACTTTAACCACTACTGTCACTACAGTAACTTCCCATACAACTTAAGGGGTTCACTTGACCACCCCTTGACCCTTGACCACTACTCGACCAGTACTTGAACACCACTTGACCAACTCTTGATCATCGACCATGTCACTAGACCTACTTTCACCGCAATTTAAGTAGTCACCTCGACCATTTAACCACTTAGCTATGACCAGTACTTGAGCACGTCATCGATCACTTTAACCAACACAGGTTCACTACAGCGTAATTTCCCTTACAATTTAAGTGGTCACTCGACCACTTGCCCACTACTTGACCACTACTTGACCATGTCACTACTTAATTTATCCAGTCACTGTTTCACTACACTAACTTTCCTCTACAATTTAGGTGGTTACTCGACGCTTGACCACTAACTTGACCACTGCTTAACCACTGCAATTACCACCCTTTGATCAGCACCATATTACATGTATTTTCCTAAAAATTTCCTCACTTGACTAGTACTTGACCACCTCTTGACAACGTCATCGATCACTTTATCCACTACCGTTTCAACTACGCATACTTTTCCCCAACAAAGTTAAGTGATCACTCGACCACTTGACCACTACTTGACCACTACTTGACCATGTCTTGACCACGTCATCGATCACTTTATCCACTACCGTTTCACTACACATACTTTCCTCTACATTTTAAGTGGTCACTCGACCACTTGAACTCTACTTGACCATTGCTTGACCACCTCTTGACCCTGTCATCTACCCCTTTATCCACTACCGTTTCACTACACATACTTTCCCCGACAATTTAAGTGGTCACTCGGCCACTTGACCACCACTTGACCACCACTTGACCACCACTTGACCACCTCTTGACCCTGTCATCGATCACTTTATCCACTACCGTTTCACTACACATACTTTCCCCGACAATTTAAGTGATCTCTCGACCACTTGACCACTACTTGACCACTACTTGACCACCTCTTGACCACGTCATCGATCACTTTATCCACTACCGTTTCACTACACATACTTTCCTCTACATTTTAAGTGGTCACTCGACCACTTGACCCTTACTTGACCATTTTGACCACTATTTGACCACGTCATCTACACCTTTATCCACTACCGTTTCACTACACATACTTTCCCGACAATTTCCTCCACTTGACCACTACTTGACCACTGCTTGACCACCTCTTGACCACTATTACCTGCTACCCACCCCTTAACACTGAATGGCACTACACCATATCCATTACAATCAACTACTTTACTTTTTAAGGTTTCATTTGTAACACGTGTGCTGCTAGTGAATAAGCCACTACGACCCTATACATAGCACTAATAACCACCCCTTATCAACTAATTTCACTAAGCCATACCCACTATTACTACTATCGCCACCGCAACTATTCCTTCTATTCCTACTAATGTACACCGCCAATGTGCTAACAGTTCAAAATATTTTAACACACCACTCATCCACGTTTTTACAACCCGTTACTTAATGACTTTTCCGTATGCACCCCTCCACGTCTGTTATGAACCGACCACCGTCACACCCGCCGGAGATTTTCCCACACTTGCCGACGTATAACTCCCCGGTACTACCTTCCAGACTTTCCCACACTTCCCCGCCAAGAAAAAAAAAACAATTTATAACTTTGTCTATACATGGTTTATTAAAAATTATTATATACCTTACTTGCCTCGTTTGTTTGTTATTTTGAATGTTTTATGTTGTATTTTTTACGTTGTATAGTACCTACTCTGATGAGTCACTAGACCACACCCACTCAGATGAGATCACTTCCCAAAACCTACACTGACCACGCCTACTTTAAAAAATGAAGTATCGCCCTTTGTGATCAGGATCGATAAATGGTTGATTTATATAATCATAATTATAATACTACTGGTTCCGTGGTTAACCGTGGTTGGATAATAACTCAATTGACCAATTCAATGGTCCCGCACTCATAACACAGTAACACTGGTTGTAGAATAAGTCAATGACCAATTCAATGGTCCCGCACTCATAACACAGTAACACTGGTTGGGTAATCAGATAGGGCAACTGATATGTCACTGAGTCCTACACGAACACAGTTCAAAGTCTTCATACTCTTTCAGTACACTATTAGAATCAGACATCTACTTCCAAGGGAGACAATTCAGGTTGGACTATAATCTATTGTCCCTTCCACCTGGTAACAACCGCCACAAGTTACTATTCGTAAGCTGGTGTAGGTCTCCTCAAGACCGGCCACTAAAGCTGTCATAGGAACCATTCAAGTGTCTAAATAAATTCTTTCCGCGTTTAGGTGGAACCACCGTAATAGTATACGGTCAGGTGTTTCCTTTCTTTGAGCAAGATTGCTCAAGTTGCTGAAATGTTCCTTGCTGAAATAGAGTATCTTCTATGTCAGAAAAAACTACACAAACCATCATGTCCCACACGTGCACCTTCAGGGCACCTGAATCACTGGATGCAAACCTTCACGCATGATGAATCACACTGGGCACTTGGTGTGGTTGAGTCTGGCGTGATAAGTAAAGAATTCGACCCTTCGCTGTGTTACACGAAGTGGTTTCCGCCAACAACAAGTATAGTTGACTGGTTCCTCAACAGGCAAACTCCTGAAAAGGAAGAGCGACCGGTGAGAGTATACTGGCCCAAACATTAGTCCACATGCATCCTACCAATGATTACTCAACCCTCAGTCATGCTACTTAGTTATGCAAATAACTAAAGCATTATCTCTATATCGAGAGTATTAAAGCATGGGTTCGTTAATGTCAGCTGGCCTCAAAGAACAGCCCGTCAAACAGAGCAAGAAAATCAGAATGACGAGTCTGATCGTAGGTCTCACCTATCCCTAATCATCTACCAGTTGTCGCTAACGTCACTAGTGATAGCAGGCTGTTATCATAGTTCTAATTTAATCGAACTAAACATTAAGGTAAAGAGTCCC
Organism: Cepaea nemoralis; assembly: GCA_014155875.1. Taxonomy (NCBI): domain Eukaryota; kingdom Metazoa; phylum Mollusca; class Gastropoda; order Stylommatophora; family Helicidae; genus Cepaea; species Cepaea nemoralis. Next base: position 164,321 of record JACEFZ010012088.1, read on the forward strand.
TGGACTCGTTCCTTACATTATCAATGTTCATTAGTAAACATAATAATGATCAATATATCATCCCTCGGGATATAGGGATAATACATGATCACATCCAATATGTACACAGTCCTGTTTGCTGGTGGGACCACCTGCCCACGCCATAGCAAACTCTTCTTATCAGACTCTTCCTTAGAGTCCAGAAGCCTTCTTGAGAATACATGTTCCCCACATGTTCCAAGGGGTGATGTTCCGGTTCAGCCCTCCCAAGTGGTTTAGCCTTGGTCAGGACCGACCGTCATAGTTGGCCTGGTCTGCCAACCTATACTTTCATACTTGCTTTCAAATCCCCCATATCCTATATGTCCCCGTGTCTCATACAACCTCCTTGCATCCTTCCATACTTCCAGCACCTTAGCACCCACTCGCACTAGCGCCAGTATGAAAGAACAGGATAGCTAAGACAAGAATTCAGAACGCATATGCATAGCGCGACGGCACGCATTGTTATCACGCGTGGACCTATTCGGCGTTCGGAATTACTCCAGGAAGTATCACCTGCCATGACCTAATATATATACACAAATGCCACATCATATATACATATCATCAATGAAGACTTACCTTCACACAGAAATCCCTTGTTCCACACAATGAATTCACTATTAAGTTACTACACAATAGTTACATCATTCCTGGTGGCAAAGAACTAAGTTCTTCCTTTAGTTAGTAACTAAGCACAATTTTGTCTGAATCTCCACCTACCAACTTACCTGGTTATTTAACCGTTCTCCTTGCTTCAGCAACTGACTGACATAAATCTAGGTTTCTATCAGGCACTATTAACTATGTTCCATTCTACCACAGCAACCTAATAGATGCAACGATTTGCGATACATGGTAAAGACAACTTGAACCCAAATCGCCCAAATCGCATGCCTGCATTCCCAACAGCTGATTCTCGAACACACGTTGGTAAACAAACACACGACCTAGCCTTCAGCAGCGTTATCGATCGGTTTGCTCATTAGTAATGCAAAGACATCCGCATATGTAATGAGGTTAGAACGTTTGCGTTTTGTGAACGCTTACAAAGTTAAATGACTTAAACAAATAAGTACCTGAATATTCAGAACCAGACTCCAGTCAGCTTTCAGAACTGTTCAAGGGCTCATCAACCTCCTTTCTATAACAGTCAGCCGAAACATGGTTGAGGTGAGACGCACCAAAACTGGCTCAACACCGGCCTGGTTTAGCCGCATTTCCCCAATCGTGCCAACTCATGCGTACGAGGAGCTAGTGCTTCTTGGGAAAAGACACCTTCTCGGAAACATTCATTCCCCACCTAGAATTTCTAGATTTCTCTGCACGAGAATCTAGTGCTATACCCAGCCTCACGGGTCACTCAAATTCAGGTGCTCCGAGAAGATTCTAGACGGTAATTCCTCCATCGGCTTCCCTCAGTCTATTTATAACTGGGAAAGGCCCCGATGACGCGCCAAAATAGTGCGGGATCCTGACGACAACAGACAGATAATCGCGTTTCGTCACACCATCTATCTATCTATCTATCTATCTATCTATCTATCTATCTATCTATCTATCTATCTATCTATCTATCTATCTATCTATCTATCTATCTATCTATCTGTCTATCTATCTATCTATTTGTCTATCTATCTATCTATCTATCTATCTATCTATCTATCTATCTATCTATCTGTCTGTCTGTCTGTCTGTCTGTCTCTATGTCAATCTGTCTGTCTGTCTACCTGTCTGCCTGCCTGCCTGCCTGCCTGTAGTGATGCAGTGTATTCACTCCTATATACAATGATATTCATAAGTTAGGTTCCCTGACTCGACAACCGATAGGACACCCTTTTTCTATAGTTTCCCTCTTAACCACGTGTCTCAGATGTACCATTACCCCTGTGACCGGATGCGACGCCGTCTTTGAACGCTTGGGTTATTAGCCACGTTTTCCATGTGTATCGTTATGCGTGTCACTGGATGCATCGCCATCTTTGACCGGTTGAGTCATTAACCACGTGTAGTGGCTGTACCCTTATACATGTGATCGGAAGCAGGGAATTCTTTGACTGGTTGTAGCCAATGAGCCCTTGTCTCGGCTGTACCATTACACATATGACCGGATGTGACGCCATATTTGACCAGTTTTAGCAAATGAGACGTAGTCTGGTTGTAGCAATTACCCATGTGTGATAGAGTGCGACGCCATCTTTGACCGGATGTAACTATTGTCCATGTGTGTCGACTGTACCACTAGATGCTATTGACCAATGCAAAATCAGTGCTCGAGGCGCTCCTGTTGGGGAAATTACCAATACTAAGGACATTACTTTCTGAACTTAGCAGTCGGCATAACGCCTTGATCATGTCATCGCTCACTTTAACCACTACTGTCACTACAGTAACTTCTCCTACAACTTAAGGGGTCACTTGACCACCCCTTGACCCTTGACCACTACTCGACCAGTACTTGAACACCACTTGACCAACTCTTGATCATCACCATGTCACTAGACCTACTTTCACCGCAATTTAAGTAGTCACTCGACCATTTACCACTACTTGACCACTACTTGAGCACGTCATCGATCACTTTAACCAACACAGGTTCACTACACGTACTTTCCCTTACAATTTAAGTGGTCACTCGACCACTTGCCCACTACTTGACCACTACTTGACCATGTCACTACTTAATTTATCCGTCAGTGTTTCACTACACGTACTTTCCTCTACAATTTAAGTGGTTACTCGACCGCTTGACCACTACTTAACCACTGCTTGATCACCATATTACTCGTATTTTCCCTAAAATTTCCTCACTTGACTAGTACTTGACCACCTCTTGACCACGTCATCGATCACTTTATCCACTACCGTTTCACTACGCATACTTTCCCCAACAATTTAAGTGATCACTCGACCACTTGACCACTACGTGACCATGTCTTGACCACGTCATCGATCACTTTATCCACCACCGTTTCACTACACATACTTTCCTCTACATGTTAAGTGGTCACTCGACCACTTGAACTCTACTTGACCATTGCTTGACCACCTCTTGACCCTGTCATCTACCCCTTTATCCACTACCGTTTCACTACACATACTTTCCCCGACAATTTAAGTGGTCACTCGGCCACTTGACCACCACTTGACCACCACTTGACCACCACTTGACCACCTCTTGACCCTGTCATCGATCACTTTATCCACTACCGTTTCACTACACATACTTTCCCCGACAATTTAAGTGATCTCTCGACCACTTGACCACTACTTGACCACTACTTGACCACCTCTTGACCACGTCATCGATCACTTTATCCACTACCGTTTCACTACACATACTTTCCTCTACATTTTAAGTGGTCACTCGACCACTTGACCCTTACTTGACCATCTCTTGACCACTATTTAACCACCTCATCTACCCCTTTATCCACTACCGTTTCACTACACATACTTTCCCCGACAATTTAAGTGATCACTCGACCACTTGACCACTACTTGACTACTGCTTGACCACCTCTTGACCACTATTACCTGGTACCCACCCCTTACCACCAAATGATACTACACCATATCCATTACAACCGACTAGTTTACTTTTTAAGGTTTCATTTGTAACACGTGTGATGTTAGTGAATAAGTCACTACGGACCCTCTACATAGGGCTAATAACCACCCCTTATCAACTAATTTCATTAAACCATACCCACTATGACTACTATCGCCACCGCAACTATTCCGTCTATTCCTACTGATGTACACCGCCAATGTGCTAACAGTTCAAAATATTTTAACACACCACTCACCCACGTTTTTACAACCCGTTACTTAATGACTTTTCCGTATGCACCCCTCCACGTCTGTTATGAACCGACCACCGTCACACCCGCCGGAGATTTTCCCACACTTGCCGACGTATAACTCCCCGGTACTACCTTCCAGACTTTCCCACACTTCCCCGCCAAGAAAAAGAAAAACAATTTATAACTTTGTCTATACATGGTTTATTAAAAATTATTATATACCTTACTTGACTCGTTTGTTTGTTATTTTGAATGTTTTATGTTGTATTTTTTATGTTGTATAGTACCTACTCTGATGAGTCACTAGACCACACCCACTCAGATAAGTCACTTCCCAAAACCTACTCTGACCACGCCTACTTTAAAAAAAATGAGTTATCGCCCTTTGTGGATCAGGATCGATAAATGGTTGATTTATATAAGATCCACAAAAAAGGACTGGCTTTCCACGTTACTATACTACTAACAGACCCGTTTGTTTAATCATGCACTTTCCATTCCAGGAGCCCTTCACCATCTACTTTACGACGAAGAAGGGAAAATCCATTCCCACACTTTTCTTTCCAGCTTCTTGGCATCAGTATATATACGAGTACAATTTCCAGGATAATATATGCATTTTAGTGATGCGTTGATAATGTGCTTCAGTATATAACAGCATATCTGCTACCATTTTAACAACTTTAAAGTCATAACCGTGACACAATCCTACTTTCAATTTACCTCATCCATTTATGTTTGGCCCAAAAATAACTTTTTGTTTTGCACTGAATCTGTTAAAACTCTTCCTGAGATTCACCCACCAATCAACTAACCAATCTTTTCGTCCGCTCAGGAGTTCTCCGCTGATCATTTTGCCTCCCAATGGCACTCATGTCACGTCTCAACATATCCACACCCCAGATAACACCAATTCCCTCCCCAAAGCGCCTGAGTACTTACAGGTCATTGACTCTATTCTTTACATTCACGTGATAATGAATATGATCTTTACATTCATATGATAATAAATATGTTTCTTACATTCATATGATAATAAATCTTTTCGTATATTCACATGTAGATAGAACTAAAAAAATTAGATTTTAAGAGCAAGCATCTTTCTCATTGCAACATACACCTGTGAGACCTGCATACTTACTAAACAAGCTGAACAGCGCATAAATGCTTTGAATACAAATGTCATAGACGGGTTCTAAGAATATCTTGGGTAAAGAAAAGACAAATGAATCCATACTCCAAGAGCTAAATATTGAAAAGTGTTGGTTATTAAAAGACGATAAAACACAGACAATTGAAATATTTTGGTCACTTAAAACGTCATACAAATTTGGAGAGAACAATAATGGAGGAGTATATGCCTGGGAAGAGAGGAAGAGGAAGGCCAAAGATAAGATGGGTGCAGGATGTGGCGGATGATCTCCAGATGGGTGTATCGGACGGGGAACATCTTGCTTGTGATCGAGACGTTTTCCGGAAGGTTGTTATGGGAGCGAGGTTCTGCAAAAGACATGCTACTGAATTAATGAATGAATATTCACATGATAATTGTTTTATTTTATTTTTTATTTTTGTTGTTGTTGTTATTGTTTTGTTTTACATTCACATGATAATAAATCTGTTCTTTCACATGCACATGATAATTATACCGCTATTTACACTTAGTAGGTAAGTAAAGGACCTATATACACGCCTTAAGGCCCATGGTAAGTAAAAATTAAAAGTAAAGAACCATCTTACAAACCTTAAAGGACATTGGGCATATAGTCCTAGACTCATATTTGTACAGAACAATCGGTACTCGGGGGGCATTGTGGTTGTCATGAACCTCAATGGCTCGTTTTAGTCATCTAGCCAGGACAATCATGGATGTGAGGTGTCAGGACAATCATGGATGTGAGGTGTCGGGACAATCATGGATGTGAGGTGCCAGGACAATCATGGATGTGAGGTGTCAGGACAATCATGGATGTGAGGTGTCAGGACAATCATGGATGTGAGGTGTCAGGACAATCATGGATGTGAGGTGTCAGGACAATCATGGATGTGAGGTGTCAGGACAATCATGGATGTGAGGTGTCAGGACAATCATGGATGTGAGGTGTCGGGACAATCATGGATGTGAGGTGTCAGGACAATCATGGATGTGAGGTGTCAGGACAATCATGGATGTGTGGTGTCAGGACAATCATGGATGTGAGGTGTCAGGACAATCATGGATGTGAGGTGTCAGGACAATCATGGATGTGAGGTGTCAGGACAATCATGGATGTGAGGTGTCAGGACAATCATGGATGTGAGGTGTCGGGACAATCATGGATGTGAGGTGTCAAGACAATCATGGATGTGAGGTGTCGGGACAATCATGGATGTGAGGTGTCAGGACAATCATGGATGTGAGGTGTCAGGACAATCATGGATGTGAGGTGTCAGGACAATCATGGATGTGAGGTGTCAGGACAATCATGGATGTGAGGTGTCAGGACAATCATGGATGTGAGGTGTCAGGACAATCATGGATGTGAGGTGTCAGGACAATCATGGATGTGAGGTGTCGGGACAAACATGGATGTGAGGTGTCAGGACAATCATGGATGTGAGGTGTCGGGACAATCATGGATGTGAGGTGTCAGGACAATCATGGATGTGAGGTGTCGCCACAATTATGGATGTGAGGTGTCAGGACAATCATGGATGTGAGGTGTCGGGACAATCATGGATGTGAGGTGTCAGGACAATCATGGATGTGAGGTGTCGGGACAATCATGGATGTGAGGTGTCGGGACAATCATGGATGTGAGGTGTCGGGACAATCATGGATGTGAGGTGTCGGGACAATCATGGATGTGAGGTGTCAGGACAATCATGGATGTGAGGTGTCGGGACAATCATGGATGTGAGGTGTCCGGACAATCATGATGTGAGGTGTCGGGACAATCATGGATGTGAGGTGTCAGGACAACCAATGGATTGGTTAAAGAAAAAACAAAGCCCAATTAGATGCACTGATTGAAGAATTTGGATGGAGATTCCAAGATTTCAAGAACATAGAGCCACAGTTCAATATTCTCAGTTCCCCTTTCAGTGCAGAAGCTGATACAGCCACAGAGGATATACAGTTGGAGCTGCTTGACTTACAAGCAGATCATGATCTGAAAGATAAATTCAAGTCAAATGGTTTGCTGAATTTCTATGGATCTTTATCACAAGAATCATTTCCCAACTTGAAAAACTTTGCAGCTAATTTTTTATCATTGTTTGGATCAACATACATTTGCGAACAAGCCTTCTCTTCCTTGAAGATCAACAAATCTAAGAATAGGTCTTTATTGTCGGACTGCAACTTGCATGCTGTCATGCGAATTTCAACAAGTAAACTTGCTCCAGATTTCAAGAATATTGTCAATAAGTGCAAGCAGTTACATACATCTAATTAGAAATCAACAATTATAGTGACAGTGTAGTCGGTTTGTGTCTAAATTAAAGCCATTGATAGATAATAAAGAATATTTGTTTTAATAACATGTTGTAAAATCTTGTTAACAAATTAGTAAAAGTTTTTGTCCATATTGTCAAATATAATGTATAAGTATATAAGTAAAATAACATTGCAGTCATTATTTATTTATACTGCTTAATAACCTATAAATAATTAATAATTACGTATTGTGATAGGTTGCTGTAAGCAAAATAGACATTTTGTACAATAAATATATATATATATATATATATATATATATATATATATATATATATATATATATATATATATATATATATATATATATATATATATATATATATATATACATACATACATGCGGCCCGCCAATAGCTTTACATTTGTACAATGCGGCCCTACGCACAAAAAGTTTGCCCTCCTCTGCCCTAGTCCATACTTGCCCACTATGCATCCGTCCTGTTGATTTCCAACTTTGGCATTCAAATCACTCATTATGATAGTTACTTCAGAATGAATTCTTGCATTTCTTGAAGGCTTTCTCTAAATCAGTATAAAATTAATCGATGCTGTCATCACTACTGTCTGCTGTTGGTGCATAAACTTGAATGACGTTAATATAAAAAGGTCTTCCACTCAACTTCACCAGTAACACTCTGTCTGATACAGTCCAATATCCTTTGATCGATTTTGCTCTCTGTGTATCCATTATAATTGCTACTCCTCGCTGTTGTTTCTCTCCACCAGAATAGATTATTCTATATTCCTCAGATGTCATAATGCCCATTCCTGTCCATCTGGTCTCACATACACCTAACAGGTTAATATTTAATCTTCTCATTTCATTCTTAATGTTATGCAAATTTCCCATCCCCACTCATAGTTCTTACATTCCAAGTTCCTACTTTCAATGTTGATATTCTTTTGCACCCAGTCGCCTGATGACGGTCTGGAATCACCTGGTTCACATGACTACCCCTACCGGGCGAGGCTGCTCCCATGGAGCACCCATTTACGCTGTTTCTCTGATTATCGATAAGACTGCAGTACATAATATTCTTGGCATCTGTAAAGAAGGTAGCTTTCCATTGCTTTCCTTCCTAGCAATGACCATACTGGTCGATGACCATAGCCAATGTCTCCCAAAAAAGTGATCCTCTGCCTACTGTCGTGAAACTGGAGACCATAACCTACAACTATCTGTCGGCTGCTCCTCAACTTCATCCACCACCTGCACAAATGGCTTCACGTAACCCTGATCGAGGGACTAAACGGGTACTCCACCTTGCCCAAGGGTGTCCCGTAGGCTAGTGGAGGGAAGGAGGCACCCATCAAGGCATTACTATCATGCTATTATATTTTAAATATTCCCTAAGCAAACGTAATTGCACCAGCATTTGGGAGAGAGAGAGAGAGAGAGAGAGAGAGAGAGAGAGAGAGAGAGAGAGAGAGAGAGAGAGAGAGAGAGAGAGAGAGAGAGAGAGAGAGAGAGAGAGAGAGAGAACTATTTGTTCAAATTGAATTAAATTTACAAACATAATAACATTTCCTCTAAACATATTTATCAACATAAACCTCATAGACTTCCAAGGTCTTTCGCCGTTAATGTAAGTAAGCTGTCTTTAAATTGTGGGTGGCCTTAAGAGGCCAGTAAAAAAATGTTATTTCCCCACAGAGGGGATACGCTATTTTTGGGAAAGTTTACATTTTCATTGAAAGTACAGTTTTAATAATTAAACATAAACAGAGAATTACAAAAGTGGATCATAAAATGTAAGTAAATAAAGATTAAACAAATGTTGTATAAACATTTTAATAGCTTTCTTCTTATAGCTGCAAAAGTAAGACTGCAGTATTGATTGTTTCATTTCCTTTAAAAAAAACTGAAAGATTTTAATCTTAGTTATTGGTATTATACCTAGGTATAGCATTTTTATTTTCAAATTTTAGTAATTTCCCTTGTATCAATATTAGATGATTATGTCCCCCTACCAAGCGCAGACTGCTGCTGCAACCATAGATTAATCTTAGGCAATTTACATATCCGGTTAGCGGGGTAGGGGTATCCCCTATCAAAGGAGATGTAAGACGCCTCCTTTCCTCCGTTAGTCTACGGGACACCTTTGGGCAAGGTGGAGTACCGTTTAGCCTCCCGATCAGGGTTACGTGAAGCCATGGAAGCAGGTGGTGGATGGAATGTGAGAGCAGCTGACAGATTGTTGTTGGTTATGGTCTTGCACTCTGCGGCGATAGGCAGATGATCTCATCAGTAGAGACAATGGCTATGGCCACCGACTAGTACAGTCACTGCCCAGAAGGAAAGCAATGGCAAACTACCTTCTGCAAAACTTGCCAAGAAACCATAACAACCATGAAAGAAAACATAATAAGAAAGAGATCTGGTGGCGAGACCCCCAGGCCAGGCAGATCAGATAACACTGGGGAAGAGTGTGACGCAGGGACCAGTACTAGTAATCGTGATGACGGAGTTAATCCTGACTGTGTTACCAAGGAAATCCCCTGTGTCAGACTAAGAAACAGAGTGAGAATGGCAACGTGGAATGTGAGAAGTTTGTATGAGGGAAAGCTTAAAGTATTGTGTGATGAGATTGGGTCACGCTTCTGGCAATAGTCACAATGATGTGAATGAATGATATAGTCCAATAATGGAAAGCCCCACGATTATCAAGTTAGACAAACAACTTCCCCGCAAGACACAATTAACAAAAGTGGAGCAAAGTGCTAATAAGAAGAGAAAGAAGCAGCAGGATATAACAATACAAAACGAAAACAATTAGTTATGCGTGATTCCAGCGAAACAGTGACAAATAATAATCACGGACTCGTACATGCCACACATCGAACGGAAATCCGGGGTTATTATTTTTTTCTTACACTGTGATTTCGGTTTACCGTATTTGCGTTAGTTGTAAGGACACACTGACCTCCGAGGTGTGCAACTAGATGTGGCAAAATTCCCTCGAAAATAAAATAAAAACAAAAGAAGATCGAGTTAATAATGAAATCTGGCCTGGCTGTATAAAACCATCAAATATGCGAACACTATAAGTTAGTACTACCAAACTCATTCATTATGTGGAATGCACGCCAGCGTGGGCGGTCATGTTTCGCCATCTTACACGATCACCAGAGTCGTGGATTAGCTCTGTGTTCCTATCCCGACCGGTCATGTGGTCAAGCCATCCAGATATATATTTCTCTGCTTCCAATTGTTCTCCCCCCCCCCCCCCCCCAATCTTGCCAGTGTCACCAAGTTCTCAAGTTTATTTCTTCTCATGAGATGTCTTAAAAATGTGACTTTCTACGTCTAATTTTTCTCATCAGTTTGCGGCTTTCATTTGCTCGTTGGTTTTTCTGTCTGTCCATGGTATTCTTTGCATTGTCATCAGAAACTACATGTCCATTGCCATGAGATGTTTTTCAGCTTATCTGCTCATCGTCCACGTTTCACACCCATACAAAAGTACAGGTTTTATGTAAGACTTAATCACTCTTGTTCACGTTGCAAAGACATCATTTTAGTGGCCAATATGTTTTCCATTTTGCAAAAGGCTACCTTTGCCATAGCAATTCTTGTTCTAATCTCTTCAAGGCATCTCCCATTAGATGCTATGACAGATCCGAGATAGTTGTGCCGATTCACTTAACTACCAAACTAGACAACCGTTAATTTAAGACAACAACTGCTTGGTGCAGTTTTCTCAGTACGTCACAAACTAAGCCACGGCTTTATACTAACACATCATTAACATCATATGCCCTATAAAGTGGCATATACATTCATGTCTCTAAACAGACCTCGGTCTTGGATGTTCTGAATGAATGTCATTGATGATATTCTTCCATGTTATCATCTGAGATAATCAATCGTCATTTCTCTCTGCCTTTTACATCTTCGATCTTTCCTGTCATCACGACGTTCTAAAATGCTTCTTCTCTCATTATATTATAAAGAACACATTTGTCTCATTCTCATAGTTGTGCACAATGGTCTTCTTTGATTAGCCTCTTCCAGCTAATCGTAAGTTACTCTAGGGCAGGGGTGGGCAAACTACGGCCCGCGGGCCGCATGCGGCCCGCCACCTGATTTTATGCGGCCCGCGAAGGCATTTAGGAATAATAATATTTACTTCGTTTTTAAGTTATGTTTTTGAATTTAAAGAATTTCATGTACCGTTATGATTGTTTCAACATTTTTGATAAGATTTCTTTCTAATTATCAATCTTTGTACACAGTCCTTGGCCTTCGTAATGTAATGCTTCTTCCTCTTCTTCTTTCGTTCGCCTTAAATACTATAACTGCAATGTTGCCTCTTGTGTGAATTTAACTGTCCTTTTTAGTTCACTCAGCAATCCATAGAGTTTATCTTCCACTTCCACTGTCGTCTCTCTTGACCTGAAAGTTAGCCTAGACATGTTGTCTAGTATTTGAGTATGTGCTCTGCTGTCTTTGACGATAATCCACACGTGCACATGACTGATTCACCATCTTGAATCTTGTATACATGTGGTTGCGTAATCTATTGTGTCCTGTTCTGAGGAGCAGAATAATGACTTGTTCTGGTCTGTCCATAACGTGGTAGTCGCCTTGAGCAGGTTGTGGAGGCTTTCTGACTGATTTGATCATTCTTTTCTTTTGGTGGTAACGGACACATCAGGCTGTTCTTCATTTGCTGCTTCCTTAGCCAATTGATCAGTTCTGTCGTTTCCGGGTACTCCACAGTGGGATGGTATCCACTGTATGGTGACCTTATGCTGACTGCTAAGTTCAGAAAGTAGTGTCCTTAATACTGGCAATTTCCAAGACATCATTTCGTTTTCGTTGAGGTGAGTTTCTTGCAAGCAACATACGCTTACCTTTTCTTGGTCCAAGATGTTTTCTAGTTCTATTGTTGTGTTGCTGAATCCCTCCGCATTCCAGTGCATTAGTTTTAGTCTTTGTTTGGTATATCCAGACGCTCTATTCTCAGGTCCCCTGGCTCCACAGGACATCTGAGAAGGACCTCCAGTAGTTGTGGTTAGACTCTTTCGAGGCATATGGCCCGGCACTGCACCTGCCTGGGGGTCCAAAGTAGGGCGAGCACCGTAACATTTAGCCGTAGTCGACATATTTCATTGCGCGTGATTGGTGGCATCCTGATTTCTGTGGTGCGCCTCCTGGCTGGTTGCCTCTTTATTCAGCACCTTTCCTTTGCTAGAGGAGACTGTGGTCTTACTCGAGTTTAAGCGTATAGGCACGCACACACATGTCTGCGCATGCACGTACGAGCATACACATCTAGAGCGTTCTGTATATTTCTCGGCGCCAGTGACTCGCCGACGCCCCTTCTCCTGTTAGTTAAAACAGTTCCGCCACAAGAAGGCCAGAAGTTGGACTTCTGCTGCATAGGTGATGAATGCACGAGCCATTAGGGTATTTATGCAAGGTTGGGCGCTCATCCCAACCCGGCCCCTGGCTACATACAGCAACATTTGGAACCGTGTTATGCTAAAATGCGAATTTATCGATTTTTATATAGAGAAATATTATCGACATGAAAAATTTAATAAGGATTATTTTATGAAAAACAGATATTTCTCCGGTGAATAAAATGATTTATTTTGCAAGAAAATATTAAATTTAAAATTCTTTTGCTGTTTTAATTTATTTCCACATTTACAATGTTCAAATTAATTTATTTGTTGTAGTAGTCTTGATATATTTCTGAAATTTATTCTGAGTTTACTACTTGTTTTCCGAATATTTTATTTTCACACACAGCCGGAAGTAGGTTTAGTTTCATTTCCGTTTTAAAGTTTTGTACAGTTCTAACTGTTCGAAAAAATGAGTGTCAATAACAAAAGTAAGATTGAAGATGAATGCCGTGTTTTTAATTATGAATGGACAACTAAGTACTGTTTTATAAAAGTTGGTAGCAAATCAGTTTGCTTGCTGTGTCGTGAGTCAGTGGCTTTCTTCAATGAGTACAATTTAAAAAGACATTATCAAATAAAATATTCAGATTTCGGATACAATTTAACGACCGAAGGGAGGGAAAGGAAATTCCTTGAGTTTGTGAAATGTTTTGGAGAAACAGCAAACTGTTTTCACTAAACAGTCTTGAATTCAAGATGCTGCAACTGAAGTTAGTCTTGTGCTGTCACACAGAATTGTAAAACAGAACAAACCATTTTCTGATGGCGAGCTCATCAAGGAATGTTTGCTAGATGCAGCAAACATTATGTGTCCAGAACCCCCCCCCCCCCAAAAAAAAAATACAGATCTGACATTACTTTATCCAGGAGAACTGTGGTCTGACGTGTTGATAAGATAAGTGACAATGTTATGCATAAACTTCAAGATGCAAGTAAACAATTTTTGTGGTAACCTGTTGCATTGGATGAGAGTACCGATGTACATGATACTGCCCAATTATTGATATTTATACGTGGAATAAACACTTCTTTCAAACTCACTGAAGAGTTATTGAGTGTTGAGTCACTCAAAGACACAACCACAGGCCATGCTATATTCAATGCTTTTACTAACTATATTGAAAGAACTGGGTTAGTTCGGAACAAGATGGCAAGTGTTACAACTGACGGAGCTCGTGCTTTGACTGGAAAAAATGTAGGTCTGGTAAAGTTGATAAGTGATTAGATTAAAGCAGAATATCCAGACCACACATTATTACCACTTCACTGTGTGATTCATCAAGAAAGTCTGTGAAAAACTGTTTTGAATATCAAGCATGTTATTGACACAGTTGTCAGTGTCATCAACCTCATCAGGTCAAGAGGACTTAATCACAGACAGTTCAAGGCATTACTTGACGATTTGGAAACTGAACATTCCGATATCCTGTACGACACCAGTGTTCGATGGCTGAGTCTCGGTAAGGTGTTGAGGCGAGTATGGGAACTCAGAGAAGAAATAGTGATGTTCCTAGAGATGAAGGGCATTGAATGTGACTTTAATACTAATATTGTCAATAAAGAGTGGAAGTTAGACTTTATGTTTGCCATTGAAATTATGGAAAATTTAAATGCACTGAATTGACAAACTTCAGGGCAATGGTGTCTTCGCACATGAATTGTATGTACATGTAAAATCATTTCAGGCAAAACTCTCACTGTACTCCAGACAAGAAAGTGAAAAAGATTTTGTCACTTCCCTTTGCTGAAACAAGAAACCATTTCTGGTTAAATGACTGAAAAGTACAAAGCCCAATTAGATGCACTGATTGAAGAATTTGGATGGAGATTCCAAGATTTCAAGAACATAGAGCCACAGTTCAATATTCTCAGTTCCCCTTTCAGTGCAGAAGCTGATACAGCCACAGAGGATATACAGTTGGAGCTGCTTGACTTACAAGCAGATCATGACCTGAAAGAGAAATTCAAGTCAAATGGTTAGCTGGATTTCTATGGATCTTTATCACAAGAATCATTTCCCAACTTGAAAAACTTAGCAGCTAATTTTTTATCATTGTTTGGATCAACATACATTTGCGAACAAGCCTTCTCTTCCTTGAAGATCAACAAATCTAAGAATAGGTCTTTATTGTCGGACTGCAACTTGCATGCTGTCATGCGAATTTCAACAAGTAAACTTGCTCCAGATTTCAAGAATATTGTCAATAAGTGCAAGCAGTTACATACATCTCATTAGAAATCAACAATTATAGTGACAGTGTAGTCGGTTTGTGTCTAAATTAAAGCCATTGATAGATAATAAAGAATATTTGTTATAATAACATGTTGTAAAATCTTGTTAACAAATTAGTAAAAGTTTTTGTCCATATTGTCAAATATAATGTATAAGTATATAAGTAAAATAACATTGCAGTCATTATTTATTTATACTGCTTAATAACCTATAAATAATTAATAATTACGTATTGTGATAGGTTGCTGTAAGCAAAATAGACATTTTATACAATAAATATATATATATATATATATATATATATATATATATATATATATATATATATATATATATATATATATATATATATATATATATATATATATATATACATACATACATGCGGCCCGCCAATAGCTTTACATTTGTCAATGCGGCCCTACGCACAAAAAGTTTGCCCTCCTCTGCCCTAGTCCATACTTGCCCACTATGCATCCGTCCTGTTGATTTCCAACTTTGGCATTCAAATCACCCATTATGATAGTTACTTCAGAATGAATTCTTGCATTTCTTGAAGGCTTTCTCTAAATCAGTATAAAATTAATCGATGCTGTCATCACTACTGTCTGCTGTTGGTGCATAAACTTGAATGACGTTAATATCAAAAGGTCTTCCACTCAAGTTCACCAGTAACACTCTGTCTGATACAGTCCAATATCCTTTGATCGATTTTGCTCTCTGTGTATCCATTATAATTGCTACTCCTCGCTGTTGTTTCTCTCCACCAGAATAGATTATTCTATATTCCTCAGATGTCATAATGCCCATTCCTGTCCATCTGGTCTCACATACACCTAACAGGTTAATATTTAATCTTCTCATTTCATTCTTAATGTTATCAAATTTCCCATCCCCACTCATAGTTCTTACATTCCAAGTTCCTACTTTCAATGTTGATATTCTTTTGCACCCAGTCGCCTGATGACGGTCTGGAATCACCTGGTTCACATGACTACCCCTACCGGGCGAGGCTGCTCCCATGGAGCACCCATTTAGGCTGTTTCTCTGATTATCGATAAGACTGCAGTACATAATATTCTTGGCATCTGTAAAGAAGGTAGCTTTCCATTGCTTTCCTTCCTAGCAGTGACCATACTGGTCGATGACCATAGCCAATGTCTCCCAAAAAAGTGATCCTCTGCCTACTGTCGTGAAACTGAAGACCATAACCTACAACTATCTGTCGGCTGCTCCTCAACTTCATCCACCACCTGCACCCATGGCTTCACGTAACCCTGATCGGGGGGCTAAACGGGTACTCCACCTTGCCCAAGGGTGTCCCGTAGGCTAGTGGAGGGAAGGAGGCACCCATCAAGGCATTACTATCATGCTATTATATTTTAAATATTCCCTAAGCAAACGTAATTGCACCAGCATTTGGGAGAGAAATCAAATCAAATCAAATCAAATCAACTTTATTAGGGTCACAAATTGGGCGCGCAGGCCCGTCTTACATTCGGCCCTTCCAATCACTCGTCTTTCGTTCATCAAGAGCATTATACATTTACATAGGAAGAAATATAAACATTGTGAAATGAATGTTGTAAACATAAACAAGGCTAGTTACCATGTTATGAAGCCCATCTCCCACCTATCCATACATCACCCCACCCACACAAAACCCCCACCTGCCCACACATACGCGCACCAAGGGACACATACACATACCCACCTACCGACACACACGCACACCAAGGGACACATACATACCCCACCAACCGACCCATCCCCCTCCCGCACATCCCCCACCCACACACACACTGCCCTCACCTGATCCCCCCTATCAAACACACTCGCCACCCACAAACATTCCCCTTCCAACCCACACATCCCACGCCCATCCCACATACACATCCTACCCCACACATCCTCTCCCCACCCACACCTCAAACCACCCATCCCCCAGCCACATCTCCATCGACAACATATTCCCCACCCACACACACAATCCCCCGCCAACCCACACATCGCACATCCACTCACACATCCCCAAACCATACACACACATCCCCACCAACTGACATGTCCCTACCCCCCCCCCCCCACATACACACATCTCCCTAACCACCCATACATCCCAAATCCACTCACACACACCCCACCACCCACACATACAACTTCCACCCACCCACACATGCCCATACATACACCCCCTACCACGCACTATTCCCAACCCACGCACCACACACACACATCCCCACTTACACACCACACACATATCCCCCACCCAGATACCACACAATATTCCCACCCACACCCACACAGATACCCTTACCCATCCACCCCACATACCCCCACTCACACACCACAAAAATCCCCCACCCACACACACCTCACCCACACAATATCACCAACCAACACACCACACACCTCTCCCCACCCACACACGCATTCCCTACCCGTCCACCAACACACACTCACTCACGCATACATCCTCCACTACGCACCCACACACCCCCACCCACCACTCCCAACCAAACATCTCTCGATCACAATACCCCTACCCCCACACACATCCTCCACCCACTCACACATCCCACCCCGACACATACAACTCCCTCACCCACCTACACGTCCCTAAGCCACTCACACACCCCCACATACTTCTCCCACCCACACTCCCCCACATACTTCCCCCAACCACCATAATGCCCTGCTCACCACACATATACCCCACCCATACGCACATTCCCCGCACCCATCACACACATCCCCCACACCACACACTATCCTCCACCCATACCACCACAAACATACCCTCCCACCCACACATCATTCACACATCCCCCACCAACACACCGCACACATATCTCAAACCTACACACCATACACTTCTCCCCAACCGCCCTTCCATCCCAAATCCACCCAACACAATCCCCTACCCACACAACCCCGCCTCCCACACATACTTCCTCAAACCATCCACACATCTCCACCCACATAAACACACATCCCCCGCATCCGTCCCATACACATATCCTCCACCCATACACACATCCCCCACACCCATTCCAACACCCCTACTTTCACCCCCACACATCCATCCACACATCCCACCAACACCCACAAATACCACTACCCACCAAAACCCACACACCCCAACCCATCCAAATGCATACCCCCACCAACACACCCCCCCACCCACACATATCCCCACATTCACACACATCTTCCACATACACTCACACTTCCTCACATCTAGACACATACAAAATGTCTCACGTTAGTATTGAAACTAGTATGAACAAACTCCCACACTTTACTCAGACACATACACTGACACTTGTCATGAGCAGTCTCATAAAAATGTTAAACATGGAGAAAAATGTGTACATAAAATGTATGTGACGTAAAAATAGTGATGCCCTCTCTCTCTCTCTCTCTCTCTCTCTCTCTCTCTCTCTCTCTCTCTCTCTCTCTCTCTCCTCTCTCTCTCTCTCTCATCTCTCTCTCTCTCTTTCTCTCTGCTCTCTCACTCTCTCTCTCACACACACACACACATTCACTCTCACGCTCACACATTCCACTCTTTCCGCTCATTCATTCACTCTCACGCATTCACTCTCCCGCTCACTCATTCACTCTCCCGCTCACTCATTCACTTTCCCGTTCACTCATTCACTCTCCCGCTCACTCATTCACTCTCCCGCTCACTCATTCACTCTCACTCGTTCTGTCTCTCATTCACACTCACTGACTCAAACTACAGTAATGAACATGACTGTAGAGAGAGAGAGAGAGAGAGAGAGAGAGAGAGAGAGAGAGAGAGAGAGAGAGAGAGAGAGAGAGAGAGAACTATTTGTTCAAATTGAATTAAATTTACAAACATAAATGACATTTCCTCTAAACATATTTATCAACATAAACCTCATAGACTTCCAAGGTCTTTCGCCGTTAATGTAAGTAAACTATCTTTAAATTGTGAGTGGCCTTAACAGGCCAGTAAAAAAATGTTGTTTCCCCACAGAGGGGAAACGCTATCTTTAGGATTGTCTACATTTTCATTGAAAGTACAGTTTTAATAATTAAACATAAGCAGAAATTACCAAAAATGGATCATAAAATGTAAGTAAATAAAGATTAAACAAATGTTGTATAAACATTTTAATAGCTTTCTTCTTATAACTGCAAAAGTAAGACTGCAATATTGATTGTTTCATTTCTTTAAAAAAAACTGAAAGATTTTAATCTTAGTTATTGCATTATACCTAGATATAGCATTTTTATTTTCAAATTTTAGTAATTTCCCTTGTATCAATATTAGATGATTATGTCCCCCTACCAAGCGCAGACTGTTACTGCAACCATAGATTAATCTTAGGCAATTTACATATAAGGTAGACCAAGAAGACGGTGGAGAGATATAATATATATACAGACCTACAAGCACTTGGAATCAACGACTGGCAAGAGAAGGTCAACCAGAGAGACGAATGGAGACGGATTGTATCTGCAGCAAAGAACCTCAATGGCTCGGAACGCTGAAGAAAAAGAAGAAGAAGAATTTACATATAAACTTAAAGAAAGTCAAATATACAAATAGAAACGCATAATTTGATCTACAGGCACCGAAGAGTGAGGAGATAAAAGATAATTTCAACGTAGAGGTAAAGAACAGATTCGATGCATTGTCCGATATGGAAAAATTATTTCAAGACGTCAGTGACCAATTGGAAATATAAAAGAAATCAGTTAAGAAGATGCACTAACAACAATGATAATCCCAAAAATAAAGATAATAGGACGCAAGAAATGGATGATGGAAGACATCTTAAAACTCATGGAAATAAGAAGCAATAGCGAAAATAACAAGGAAATATACGAAGAGGTTCACAGGAAAATTATAAGCTTTGCAAAGAGGCAAAAGAAACATGGCTTGAGGAAAATTGCAAGGAAATTGAAAACCAACACAACACCCAGAATACCAAATTAATGCACACAAGAATTAATGACATCACTAACAAAAGAACACACACATTAACATGTTGCCTAAAAACCAAAGATGCCAAAATCATAATAGAAAAAGATCAGAATTTACATGCGTGGTCAGAGTATGTGAAAGACCTTATGATGATACAAGAGAAGAACAATATGATCATCAGAATAATAATGAAGGACAATCAATTTTGTTTGTCGGGGTGTTTTTCTTTTAGATATCTAACAATTCCGCAGAGCCGGTCTCCCTGGCGAAGGTGTTAACGATTTTCTCCATAATTCCGTATATCCACGTGTGGGGAAACAGCTGCGCGAGATTCGATAGGGAATCGGTGTCACAAAATAAAACCTTGCGTTTAACCAGTTGATTATTATAGAGGCTTTCTGATTAAACGGACTATCTGCAAGCGACAATTGTTTCAACTAATACAGAGAAAACATTCATATTAGTAGCGGCACGTGTTTACATCTGGTGAGCAATAATAGGAACATCGGAAGTGAGATGAATGCATACATCGCTTTGACAGTTTATCAACAGTCAGAGACAACCGGAATTGCCAGTTAAGGACAGGAAACAGTCCGTCTGTCAATAGAGTTTCCCGACATCAAACAGAAATGGTAGCGGTGACTTGTCACCAGTCGACAGAAGATTGACGGCTTGTTATTGGCAACTGTTGTTGGGAGTATACAGGAACTCGCTGGCTTGTTTTAGGAATCTAAACAACTGATGACAACTTTGACAGTGACTAGGCCAGGGAAAATCGAGTCTTGACAATGGATGATATGCCCAAATAACACCTGCAGGACATCAATACCGTCACGTGACCAGTTTTAGAGGTTTTGCCAAAAACCATGATTGGAGATGGGGAGTTGAACTAAAACCGTGGATTATGATGGACGTGTTTGTGGGAGAGCTCTACAGTGTTAGATTAATTTAATATTAACTAGCATGTGTCGTTATGGCAAAGTGTAGTAGCCATCCCGGAACGAGGCGGTTTTGCATAAGGTAGTCAATCTATTATAATTAGTTCTTATTAATATAGGCTGTAGCCTTGTTAAAACCCAAGTGTGATGATTAGCACTGTTAGTGGAAAACTAGTTAGAGTAGGGAAGTGATACTTGGCTCTGTTAGTTGTTAATAGATTAGTGAAGTGTTGATAAGCTTTACTAGTTGAGAATTGAGTGATGAGGGATAATTGTGATATTCCCGTAGGTGTCCCTGGTGGGCGGGGTTCCGCATTCTGTTTGTTGATAGTATTTTTTCTTGTCTTGGCCTGATGATAACCAATGGGTTGAGTCATCTGTCCCTGACAGAGTAGGATCACTGTATTTTCTGAGCGAGGCCGATGGCGACGATCATCTAATAGAGATCATTGACGGGGAAGGCTATCACCAGTTGTATGATTTATTTTACAGGTTCCTCTGGTTGGAATGAAGAACCCGGACCCAATGTAACATCCGATCCCGGATAAATTATGATGTAGAGAGATGGGCCAGCAACTTTCGCAATGGAAGAAGTTAATACACATTGCTCGGTGGAGTCTAATGGTATATGTATCCTACCTGAGTGAATACCAATCGTTAACACACCTGAAGTGATGGAGGTTCAGCCCATGTGGAACTAGATCAGTAGGGACTGATGTTCACAGTAGATGAAACCAAACATTGAAGTGTAGTTGTTCCACGTATCAAGGAAATCAGAACTTTCAGACTATATCTAGTGAATAAAGCAAGCCATTTTATTCTAGATACATTAACTGTTTAATAGTGAGAACTAGTGAACATTTATCAAGAGACAAAAAGTCTTGTTAATAGGACAGTGTTCCATGTTTGTTTTCACTGCGCCGGAATTATGAAGTCGGAGTTTCTATAAACTATTAGGAACAGTTGCGTTAGGAAAAATAATAGTTTTTTCCACGGATTATATATTTACATGGGATTCAGATCTCATGGTCATCAGAGTTCCTGGAGGAGGACATGTCTGGAGAGAAGGATACGACTTCGGTGAGGTTTATCGTACTGACTCGTGTGAGGTCGTGTAATCCTTGCCATGATGTGTGCACTATGATCCTGAACTTTGAAGGCTGACATACACATTTATGTTATAGTACACGACACACATTTTCTTCGCATACACGTCTCATATACGTTACACTTTTCTTTTAATAAATTAATCTTTATTAATTTTTAAAAGAAAGAGTTGTTGAGTATGTTGCGTTGGGGAATTATGAGAGGGGGCATAGTACGACAGTGAGAGAGTGATAGGAATAGGTGTCCACGGGCTGATGGAGTGTGATGGACGGAAGCTGGTGGATTCTCCAGGATATTGATAGGAAAAAAAAATATTATAATGTGGGTGTTGACTCTCTTCACTCCAGGGACGACACTTTAAAGGAGGACACGACAATCGGGTTGCGTTGGTTACTTACAGGGGTATCTGAGATTGTCGCTCAGTAAACAATGCAAAATACTCTGCGTAATCTTGCAAAGACATCAACAACAGCGGTAAAATGCTGTTGTTGACAGCGATGTAAATAGGATATGCGAAAAAAAAATTCCGCGGAATGCTTGACATAAGTGTAGTGATCAATCAAGGCATTACTATCATGTTATTATGATATTTGAAATATTCTCTAAGCAAACGTAATTGCACCAGCATTTAGCAGAGAGAGAGAGAGAGAGAGAGAGAGAGAGAGAGAGAGAGAGAGAGAGAGAGAGGAGAGAGAGAGAGAGAGAGAGAGAGAGAGAGGAAGAATGAGGGGGGGGGGGGGGGGGGGGGGGGGAGAACTATTTGTAATATTTGTCAACATAAACCCCATAAGCTTGCACGGCCTTTCGCCAGTCCGAAAGTAATGCACGCAGGCCCTGATTGTGCCAGACCAGATTTTGTCCTACTCACTTCGCCTGTTAATCGCCATCTCTCTCATTCCTATCACCTAGGCCAGGGATGGGCAAACTACGGCCCGCCACCTCATTTTATGCGGCCCGCGAGGGCATTTAGGAATAATAATTTTTACTTCGTTTTTAAATTATTTTGTTGAATTTTAAAGAATTTCATGTACCGTTATGATTGTTTCAACATCTTTGATAAGACTTCTTTCTAATTATCAATTTTTGTAAACAGTCCTTGGCCTTCGTAATGTAATGCTTCATCTTCTTCTTTCGTTCGCCTTAAATTCTATAACTGCAATGTTGCCTCTTGTGTGAATTTAACTGTCCTTTTTAGCTCACTCAGCAGTCCATAGAGTTTATCTTCCACTGCCGTCTCTCTTGACTAGAAGGTTAGCCTAGACATGTTGTAATTTGGGCAGTCTTTGAGTATTGCTCTGCTGTCTGAGACGATAATCAACACGTGTACTTGGCTGATTCACCAATCTTGAATCTTGTATACATGTGGTTGCGTAATCTATTGTGTCCTGTTCTGAGGAGAAGAAAAATGACTTGTTCTGGTCTGTCCATAACATGGTAGTCGTCTTGAGCAGGTTGTGGTGGCTTTCTGACTGATTTGATCATTCTTTTCTTTTGTTGGTAACAGGCACATCAGGCTGTTCTTCTTTTGCGCCTTCCTTAGCCAATCGATCAGTTCTGTTGTTTCCGGATACTCCATAGTGGGATAGTATCCACTGTATGGCGACCTTATGCTGGCTGCTAAGTTCAGAAAGTAGTGTCCTTAATACTGGCAATTTCCAAGACATCATTTCGTTTTCGTTGAGGTGAGTTTCTTGCAAGCAACATACGCTTACCTTTTCTTGGTCCAAGATGTTTTCTAGTTCTATTGTTTTGTTGTTGAATCCCTCCGCATTCCAGTGCATTAGTTTTAGAGTCTTGTTTGGTATGGCCAGACGCTCTATTCACAGGTCCCCTGGCTCCACAGGACATCTGAGAAGGACCTCCAGTAGTTGTGGTTGGACTCCTTCGAGGCATATGGCCCGGCACTACACCTGCCTGGGGGTCCAAAGTAGGGCGAGCACCATAACATTTAGCCGTAGTCGACATATTTCATTGCGCGTGACTGGTGGCATCCTGATTTCTGTGGTGCGCCTCCTGGCTGGGTGCCTCTTTATTCAGCACCTTTCCTTTGCTAGAGGAGACTGTGGTCTTACTCGAGTTTAGGTGTATAGGCACGCACACACATGTCTGCGCATGCACGTACGAGCATACACATCTAGAGCGTTCTGTATATTTCTCGGCGCCAGTGACTCGCCGACGCCCCTTCTCCTGTTAGTTAAAACAGTTCCGCCACAAGAAGGCCAGAAGTTGGACTTCTGCTGCATAGGCGATGAATGCACGAGCCATTAGGGTATTTATGCAAGGTTGGGCGCTCACCCCAACCCGGCCCCTGGCTACATACAGCAACATTTGGAACCATGTTATGCTAAAATGCGAATTTATCGATTTTTATATAGAAAAATATTTATCAACATGAAAAATTTAATAGGATGAGTTTATGAAAAACAGATATTTCTCCGGTGAATAAAGGATTTATTTGCAAGAAAATATAATTAAAATTCTTTTGCTGTTTTAAATTATTTCCACATTTACAGTGTTCAAATTAATTTATTTGTTGTAGTAGTCTTGATATATTTCTGAAATTTATTCTGAGTTTACTACTTGTTTTCCGAATATTTTATTTTCACACACAACCGGAAGTAGGTTTTGTTTCATTTCCGTTTTAAAGTTTTGTACAGTTCTATTTGAAATAGTCTCATTGAAATTATGGAAAATTTAAATGCACCGAATTGACAAACTTCAGGGCAATGGTGTGTTCGCACATGAATTGTATGTACATGTAAAATCATTTCAGGCAAAACTCTCACTGTTCTCCAGACAAGAAAGTGAAAAAGATTTTGTCACTTCCCATTGCTGAAACAAGAAACCATTTCTGGTTAAATGACTGAAAAGTACAAAGCCCAATTAGATGCACTGATTGAAGAATTTGAATGGAGATTCCAAGATTTCAAGAACATAGAGCCACAGTTCAATATTCTCAGTTCCCCTTTCAGTGCAGAAACTGATACAGCCACAGAGGACATACAGTTGGAGCTGCTTGACTTAGAAACAGATTATGACCTGAAAGAGAAATTCAAGTCAGATGGTTTGCTGGATTTCTATGGATCTTTATAACAAGAATCATTTCCCAACTTGAAACACTTTGCAGCTAAAGTTTTATCATTGTTTGGATCAACATACATTTGCGAACAAGCCTTCTCTTCCTTGAAGATCAACACATCTAAGAATAGGTCTTTATTGTCGGACTGCAACTTGCATGCTGTCATGCGAATTTCAACAAGTAAACTTGCCCCAGATTTCAAGAATATTGTCAATAAGTGGAAGCAGTTACATACATCTCATTAGAAATCAACAATTATAGTGACAGTGTAGTCGGTTTGTGTCTAAATTAAAGCCATTGATTGATAATAAAGAATATTTGTATAATAACATGTTGTAAAAATCTTGTTAACAAATTAGTAAAAAGTTTTTGTCCATATTGTCAAATATAATGTATAAGTATCTAGTAAAATAACATTGCAATCATTATTTATTTATACTGCTTAATAACCTATAAGTAATTAATAATTACTTATTGTGATAGGTTGCTGTAAGCAAAATGGACAGTTTATACAATATATATATATATACATACATACATGCGGCCCGCCAATACTTTACATTTGTCAATGCGGCCCTACGCACAAAAAGTTTGCCCTCCTCTGCCCTAGTCCATACTTGCCCACTATGCATCCGTCCTGTTGATTTCCAACTTTGGCATTCAAATCACCCATTATGATAGTTACTTCAGAATGAATTCTTGCATTTCTTGAAGGCTTTCTCTAAATCATTATAAAATTAATCGATGCTGTCATCACTACTGTCTGCTGTTGGTGCATAAACATGTATGATGTTAACATCAAAAGGTCTTCCACTCAACTTCACCAGTAACACTCTGTCTGATACAGTCCAATATCCTTTGATCGATTTTGCTCTATGTGTATCCATTATAATTGCTACTCCTCGCTGTTGTCTCTCTCCACCAGAATAGATTATTCTATATTCCTCAGATGTCATAATGCCCATTCCTGTCCATCTGGTCTCACATACACCTAACAGGTTAATATTTAATCTTCTCATTTCATTCTTAATGTTATCAAATTTCCCATCCCCACTCATAGTTCTTACATTCCAAGTTCCTACTTTCAATGTTGATATTCTTTTGCACCCAGTCGCCTGATGACGGTCTGGAGTCACCTGGTGCACATGACTACCCCTACCGGACGAGGCTGCTCCCATGGAGCACCCATTTACGTTGTTTCTCTGATTATCGATAAGACTGCAGTACATAATATTCTTGGCATCTGTAAAGAAGGTAGTTTGCCATTGCTTTCCTTCCTAGCAGTGACCATACTGGTTGATGACCATAGCCAATGTCTCCCAAAAAAGTGATCCTCTGCCTACTGTCGTGAAACTGGAGACCATAACCTACAACTATCTGTCGGCTGCTCCTCAACTTCATCCACAACCTGCACCCATGGCTTCACGTAACCCTCGTCGGGGGGCTAAACGGGTACTCCACCTTGCCCAAGGATGTCCCGTAGGCTAGTGGAGGGAAGGAGGCACCCATCAAGGCATTACTATCATGCTATTATATTTTAAATATTCCCTAAGCAAACGTAATTGCACCAGCATTTGGGAGAGAGAGAGAGAGAGAGAGAGAGAGAGAGAGAGAGAGAGAGAGAGAGAGAGAGAGAGAGAGAGAGAGAGAGAGAGAGAGAACTATTTGTTCAAATTGAATTAAATTTACAAACATAAATGACATTTCCTCTAAACATATTTATCAATATAAACCTCATAGACTTCCAAGGTCCTTCGCCGTTAATGTAAGTAAGCTGTCTTTAAATTGTGGGTGGCCTTAAGAGGCCAGTAAAAAAATGTTGTTTCCCCACAGAGGGGAAACGCTATGTTTGGAGTTGTTTACTGTTTCATTGAAAGTACAGTTTTAATAATTAAACATAAGCAGAGAATTACCAAAAATGGATCATAAAATGTAAGTAAATAAAGATTAAACAAATGTTGTATAAACATTTTAATAGCTTTCTTCTTATAACTGCAAAAGTAAGACTGCAATATTGATTGTTTCATTTCTTTAAAAAAAACTGAAAGATTTTAATCTTAGTTATTGCATTATACCTAGATATAGCATTTTTATTTTCAAATTTTAGTAATTTCCCTTGTATCAATATTAGATGATTATGTCCCCCTACCAAGCGCAGACTGTTACTGCAACCATAGATTAATCTTAGGCAATTTACATATAAGGTAGACCAAGAAGACGGTGGAGAGATATAATATATATACAGACCTACAAGCACTTGGAATCAACGACTTGCAAGAGAAGGTCAACCAGAGAGACGAATGGAGACGGATTGTATCTGCAGCAAAGAACCTCAATGGCTCGGAACGCTGAAGAAGAAGAAGAAGAAGAAGAATTTATATATAAACTTAAAGAAAGTCAAATATACAAATAGAAACGCATAATTTGATCTACAGGCACCGAAGAGTGAGGAGATAAAAGATAAATTCAACGTAGAGGTAAAGAACAGATTCGATGCATTGTCCGATATGGAAATATTATTTCAAGACGTCAGTGACCATTAGGAAATATAAAAGAAATCAGTTAAGAAGATGCACTAACAACAATGATAATCCCAAAAATAAAGATAACAGGACGCAAGAAATGGATGATGGAAGACATCTTAAAACTCATAGAAATAAGAAGAAATAGCGAAAATAACAAGGAAATATACGAAGAGATTCACAGGAAAATTATAAGCTTTGCAAAGAGGCAAAAGAAACATGGCTTGAGGAAAATTGCAAGGAAATTGAAAATCAACACAACACCCAGAATACCAAATAAATGCACACAAGAATTAATGACATCACTAACAAAAGAACACACACATTAACATGTTGCCTAAAAACCAAAGATGCCAAAATCATAATAGAAAAAGATCAGAATTTACATGCGTGGTCAGAGTATGTGAAAGACCTTATGATGATACAAGAGAAGAACAATATGATCATCAGAATAATAATGAAGGACAATCAATTTTGTTTGTCGGGGTGTTTTTCTTTTAGATATCTAGCAATTCCGCAGAGCCGGTCTCCCTGGCGAAGGTGTGAACGATTTTCTCCATAATTCCGTATATCCACGTGTGGGGAAACAGCTGCGCGAGATTCGATAGGGAATCGGGTTGCGTTGGTTACTTACAGGGGTATCTGAGATTGTCGCTCAGTACACAATGCAAAATACTCTGCGTAATCTTGCAAAGACATCCACAACAGCGGTAAAATGCTGTTGTTGACAGCGATGTAAATAGCATATGAGAAAAAAAAATTCCGCGGAATGCTTGAACATAAGTGTAGTGATCAATCAAGGCATTACTATCATGCTATTATGATATTTGAAATATTCTTTAAGCAAACGTAATTGCACCAGCATTTAGCAGAGAGAGAGAGAGAGAGAGAGAGAGAGAGAGAGAGAGAGAGAGAGAGAGAGAGAGAGAGAGAGAGAGAGAGAGGGGGGAAGAATGGGGGGGGGGGGAGAACTATTTGTAATATTTGTCAACATACACCCCATAAGCTTGCACGGCCTTTCGCCAGTGCGAAAATAAGTGCACGCAGGCCCTGATTGTGCCAGACCAATGTTTTGTCCTACTCACTTCGCCTGTTAATCGTCATCTCTCTCATTCCTATCACCTAGGCTAGGGGTGGGTAAACTACGGCCCGCCGCCTGATTTTATGCGGCCCGCGAGGGCATTTAGGAATAATAATTTTTACTTCGTTTTTAAGTTATTTTGTTGAATGTAAAAAAATTTCATGTACCGTTATGATTGTTTCAACATTTTTGATAAGATTTCTGTCTAATTATCAATTTTTGTAAACAGTCCTTGGCCTTCGTAATGTAATGCTTCATCTTCTTCTTTCGTTCGCCTTAAATACTATAACTGCAATGTTGCCTCTTGTGTGAATTTAACTGTCCTTTTTAGCTCACTCAGCAGTCCATAGAGTTTATCTTCCACTGTCGTCTCTCTTGACCAGAAGGTTAGCCTAGACATGTTGTAATTTAGGCAGTCTTTGAGTAT
The DNA here is from genome assembly GCA_014155875.1 of Cepaea nemoralis. Taxonomy (NCBI): domain Eukaryota; kingdom Metazoa; phylum Mollusca; class Gastropoda; order Stylommatophora; family Helicidae; genus Cepaea; species Cepaea nemoralis. Next base: position 193,394 of record JACEFZ010012088.1, read on the forward strand.
TGCTCTGCTGTCTGAGACGATAATCCACACGTGCACTTGGCTGATTCACCAATCTTGAATCTTGTATACATGTGGTTGCGTAATCTATTGTGTCCTGTTCTGAGGAGAAGAATAATGACTTGTTCTGGTCTGTCCATAACATGGTAGTCGTCATGAGCAGGTTGTGGTGGCTTTCTGACTGATTTGATCATTCTTTTCTTTTTGTGGTAACGGGCACATCAGGCTGTTCTTCTTTTGCGCCTTCCTTAGCCAATCGATCAGTTCTGTTGTTTCCGGATACTCCACAGTGGGATAGTATCCACTGTATGGCGACCTTATGCTGGCTGCTAAGTTCAGAAAGTAGTGTCCTTAATACTGGCAATTTCCAAGACATCATTTCGTTTTCGTTGAGGTGAGTTTCTTGCAAGCAACATACGCTTACCTTTTCTTGGTCCAAGATGTTTTCTAGTTCTATTGTTTTGTTGCTGAATCCCTCCGCATTCCAGTGCATTAGTTTTAGTCTTTGTTTGGTATGGCCAGACGCTCTATTCACAGGTCCCCTGGCTCCACAGGACATCTGAGAAGGACCTCCAGTAGTTGTGGTTGGACTCTTTCGAGGCATATGGCCCGGCACTGCACCTGCCTGGGGGTCCAAAGTAGGGCGAGCACCGTAACATTTAGCCGTAGTCGACATATTTCATTGCGCGTGATTGGTGGCATCCTGATTTCTGTGGTGCGCCTCCTGGCTGGTTGCCTCTTTATTCAGCACCTTTCCTTTGCTAGAGCAGACTGTGGTCTTACTCGAGTTTAGGTGTATAGGCACGCACACACATGTCTGCGCATGCACGTACGAGCATACAAATCTAGAGTGTTCTGTATATTTCTCGGCGCCAGTGACTCGCCGCCACTCCTTCTCCTGTTAGTTAAAACAGTTCCGCCACGAGAAGACCAGAAGTTGGACTTCTGCTGCATAGGTGATGAATGCACGAGCCATTAGGGTATTTATGCAAGGTTGGGCGCTCACCCCAACCCGGCCCCTGGCTGTATACAGCAACATTTGGAACCATGTTATGCTAAAATGCGAATTTATCGATTTTTATATAGAGAAATATTTATCGACATGAAAAATTTAATAAGGATTGATTTTATGAAAAACAGATATTTCTCCGGTGAATAAGATGATTTATTGTGCAAGAAAATATTAAATTTAAAAGTCTTTTGCTGTTTTAAATTATTTCCACATTTACAATGTTCAAATTATTTTATTTGTTGTAGTAGTCATTGATATATTTCTGAAATTTATTCTGAGTTTACTACTTGTTTTCCGAATATTTTATTTTCACACACAACCGGAAGTAGGTTTTGTTTCATTTCCGTTTTAAAGTTTTGTACAGTTCTATTTGAAATAGTTCCATTGAAATTATGGAAAATTTAAATGCACTGAATTGACAAACTTCAGGGCAATGGTGTGTTCGCACATGAATTGTATGTACATGTAAAATCATTTCAGGCAAAACTCTCACTGTACTCCAGACAAGAAAGTGAAAAAGATTTTGTCACTTCCCATTGCTGAAACAAGAAACCATTTCTGGTTAAATGACTGAAAAGTACAAAGCCCAATTAGATGCACTGATTGAAGAATTTGAATGGAGATTCCAAGATTTCAAGAACATAGAGCCACAATTCAATATTCTCAGTTCCCCTTTCAGTGCAGAAGCTGATACAGCCACAGAGGATATACAGTTGGAGCTGCTTGACTTAGAAGCAGATTATGACCTGAAAGAGAAATTCAAGTCAGATGGTTTGCTGGATTTCTATGGATCTTTATCACAAGAATCATTTCCCAACTTGAAAAACTTTGCAGCTAAACTTTTATCATTGTTTGGATCAACATACATTTGCGAACAAGCCTTCTCTTCCTTGAAGATCAACACATCTAAGAATAGGTCTTTATTGTCGGACTGCAACTTGCATGCTGTCATGCGAATTTCAACAAGTAAACTTGCCCCAGATTTCAAGAATATTGTCAATAAGTGGAAGCAGTTACATACATCTCATTAGAAATCAACAATTATAGTGACAGTGTAGTCGGTTTGTGTCTAAATTAAAGCCATTGATTGATAATAAAGAATATTTGTTATAATAACATGTTGTAAAATCTTGTTAACAAATTAGTAAAAGTTTTTGTCCATATTGTCAAATATAATGTATAAGTATATAAGTAAAATAACATTGCAATCATTATTTATTTATACTGCTTAATAACCTATAAGTAATTAATAATTACTTATTGTGATAGGTTGCTGTAAGCAAAATTGACATTTTATACTATATATATATATATATATATATATATATATATATATATATATATATATATATATATATATATATATACAAAATGTTTGCCCACCCCTGCTCTAGGGTATTCTCAACATTGGTCTCAGAATCCACATTTCCCTGCCTCCAAGTTCTTCCTAATTTTACCATTCACATTCCAACATTTATGTATTTAATGCTGTTTTCAACATCCTGTTCAACACCCTGGGTTATAATGGGAATATATATTACACGTTGTACATAATTTAGCATGATTATTTTAACTATTATGTGCCAGATTAATAGTCTCAAGCGACTTCCCGTATCTGTCATGGGCCCATTAACAATCGTTTTCCATCAGCGACCCTGTTTAATTTGATATACAATACAACATGTCACAACAATATTAACAACTTTTAAGTAATAATTGTGACACACATTTTCCGCCATTCATTTTTATTTGGGCCAAACCTACTTTTTGTTTGGCAGTGAATATGTTAAAAATAATTTATCACAGTTATCTTTTTTCAGCACGTTTTATTAAATTATAATGTTTAGTGAAATGTGGTTAAAATGTGCTTTTATAGACGAATGCAGAAAATACATTGGACAGCACCCTGTGCGTATTGAGGGAAGCTAAGTCGCAAAGAAAACTTATCACTAACATCAGAAAGAGGTAGTCTTCATTATTTTGGCAGCGAATGAAGAGACAATAACTGGAACATGTTGAGACAGCTAGACACATTTGTGGAAAGAAAGGCAGCGATAGAAGATTCTCGACAGTCTTGTTTCACAGCAAGGACGGGAGTCAGCACATGATTTATGTCACATTAGCTGACCCGGCCCGGCTTCGCCCAGACCCTGGCGGGGATCTATCTATCTATCTATCTATCTATCTATCTATCTATCTATCTATCTATCTATCTATCTATCTATCTATCTATCTATCTATCTATCTATCTGTCTGTCTGTCTGTCTGTCTGTCTTTCTATCTATCTGTCTATCTATCTATCTATCTATCTATCTATCTATCTATCTATCTATCTATCTATCTATCTATCTATCTATCTATCTATCTGTCTGTCTCTGTCTGTCTGTCTGTCTATCTATCTATCTATCTATCTATCTATCTATCTATCTATCGATCTATCTATCTATCTATCTATCTATCTATCTATCTATCTATCTATCTATCTATCTGTCTGTCTGTCTCTGTCTGTCTGTCTGTCTTTCTATGTGTCTGTCTGTCTGTATATCTATCTATCTATCTATCTATCTATCTATCTATCTATCTATCTATCTATCTATCTATCTATCTATCGATTCGGCTTCCGGTTTCCGGCTTCGAGAGGACGTATTTTCACATATTCTCCCGATTTTTGAATATTTTAACAAGTTTACTCAATTCAATCGCGAAGCTGTGTATATCATTGTGTTCGTTCTGAACTGGATTTACATACTACTCAACAGTTCAAGTCTATGTGACTGTTTATTTAATGAAATTAGAGTTTCTTTATTTTATGTGGCCGTAAGAGCACCAATTTATGAATGTTACCAATTATCGATTCACGACAACGTGAGAATTTGCCATGCGTGACTAACAAGTGATAAACACCACGCACCTTCTACAGAAAGGGCTGCGTGTATATTTACTCCATCATTGTGTTCGTTTAAAGCTGGATTTACATACAACTCAAAATGTCAAGTTTATGTGAATGTGTATTTAGTTATTATTTTATTCCTTGCCTTATCGAGCTGCCTATATTGCCAAAATGTCCTCCAACTTGCGGTCATCAAGTGTGTCCAAGCGGCACAATGTAAACAAAAACAAGACGGGACAAATTTTGACGAGCACGCCAGCTCAGCGAATGAATCGATCATCTTCATCGCCAACGTCAATCGTGTTGTCTAGTGAACAATCAGACACTGAATTTCAGCTGGACATACAACAGAATTCACCAGCTCAATCTGATCGAACCAGTACATCACATTCAAGCACTCTTTCTTCGACCGAACCACAGAGCCACAATGATTGTCGTGAACTAATTCAGGCTTTTGAGATGAGGTTAAAAGATTTTATTACCAGCAACACCACTAATATTATTGCTGTGCTTACTAACGAAAACCTTCTTCTTCGAGAAGAAATCCGCCTCCTTAGACAAGAGAAGGAAACTTTCAAAGCATCCATACATGCTTTAAAACTAAAAAGTGCACAGTCATTTAATAAAAGTGCACAGACAGAAACTATCCTTGGTGTTGTAGATGCGTGTGTTACCAGTGAATGTTCGTCGCATAATGACATACAGACAGTTTCTACAATCAACAAAACTACTTCTAAACCTGTAGAACGCACACCATCCATCTACCCCATTGATGTGCATATCAGAAATAGACTCCAGGCCTTAAGTGTAGACTCTCCAGCAGCAGACCAGGAATCACAAAGTTCAATTGTTACCACTACTGGGCATCAAAAACCAACACAAGCAAGCTATAATAAACAAGAACACAAGAAAGACCGCAGTGGTCAGTGGCAACAACAGCCCAAGCGGACACGCCAGCAGCGTGAAATAACAATAGATGACAGTGCAACTCATGTTATCATTGGAGATTCCCTGCTGAAGGGAATCTATAGTGATCGCATGTCATCTTTTGACAGCGAGTCAACTTCAATCTTCCCTCTACCAGGCGCTGACATTGATAGGCTTACCGCTACTCTGCGAAAATTCCAAGTGAATGAGAGAATTCAAAAAGCGTCAGTCCATATTGGTGTCAATGACATAATGGATAATAACATCATAAGCACCTCACAGCTAACTACGCTGGAGGTACTGTTACGGAATTAATTTCCTAACTCATCTATGTTCATTTCATCCATCATTCCACCATGTTATGGATTCCAGCGTCGGACTGCCGATGCTGCCAATCTAACTTTGTATAAATTTTGTAAAGACAATGCCATTAGTTTCATTAATAACACCCCGTACTTTACTTCGTCGTCCGGGGCTCCTAAGAAAAAACTATACAGGGATCAAATACATTGTTTCAAGCTAGGAAGTAGTATACTAGCAAAGAACATAAAATATCCCGAACGTGCACAACAACCAGCACCAGTTACAGGAGTAAACCGAATTTCACCCCCGGCGACAGCCACCTCTAAGTGTTCAGAAAACGCTCCTTCTCTTCTTGCACCACCATTGCCTATACCCCAGGAATACAATGTCATGGATAGCAACCCATGCTCCAATCCCAGTGTTGCTAACTATGATGTTTTGTTTCCTCCCTTGTCCATAAAGCAGCCTCCCCCTATTATGTCAAAGGGAACACCGTTAAACAATGTTGCCGTGCCCCAGATGTATGCTTCTAATGTAGGCATTTCCAGTAACTCTCCCAGCAGTGGTCCCTCGTTGGATGGTAATCTACACTCCTATCAGTGGAACCACCAACTCCAACAGCTAATGCAATACAATCCTGCAGCCCTGCATCAAGCTTTCATGATGTCACTCCAGCACAGACATTTTCCTACCCCATCTATTAGTCTTAACTACTACTAAATAAAGCTTCAAAAACTCTGAAATTTTTCTACCGCAAGTGATATCATCCTTTCATCGTGCAATATTCGCCAATCACGATCAGTGGCTTCACAAAGATGGCCTACGTATAGGCCATCTCAACATCTATCATTTGCTCAATAAATTACCAGAGCTTTCGGTAATACTGTGCAAACAATTCCATGTGTTTGGAATCACAGAAAGTCGTCTCAACGACAAAATAACCGACTCTGAAATCACTCTTAATGGGTTTAAAGTAATTCGAAGAGACGCAAAACAAATATTAGTAACAGGTATTGCTGTTTACATTTCCAATTCTCTCAACTGTTCCCGTAAAAGTGATCTCGAGTCAGTAGAGATAGAATGTGTTTGATTAGAGGTGAAGCCAGCCAGACAGCAACCGTTTCTAATGGGATACCTATATCGGAATCCGTGTGCTGGGTACAGTTGGTATGACTGCTTCACTACAATGATGGATAGAGTGTTTACAGCAGGTAGAGAAGTTATGATACTAGGTGACTTTAACATAGATATTAGTAAATCCAACCAGACATGGGACGATATCATTCTTTCTTACAATTTCAAACAACTAATAAACCTTCCTACAAGGGTTACTGACACATCCTCAACTATAATTGATCATATATATGCTACTTGTCCAGATAATATTATTGAATGTTCTGTTCCTGTTAGTACAGTTAGTGACCACTACCCTGTATGTTGTACATGGTCAAGAATTGGGTTCAAATATCTTAAACATAAACATGTAAGTACCAAATTTAGAAATTTTAAAGCATTCAACCAAGATTTATTTTTCCAAGACTTAAGAAAAGCAGCCCTTGATCACTTTTACCAACTTCCTGACCCGGACGATGCATTAGCTTTCTGGACGAAGACAGTCTACAATGTGTTCGATAAACACATGCCAATCAAAGAAGTTCGAGTCAAAAATCAACATAAATCCCCATGGGTCACTAGAGAAGTTCTGAAAATCATGAGAGAGCTAGATACAGCGCACAAAAATAAAAACTTCATCAATTACCGCAGACTAAGGAATAAAGTTAAATATGAAATTCGTAGGATAAAAAAAGATCATTTTAAAAATTTGATTGTAGATAATTCAAACAGTACAAATATATGGTAGGCTATTAACTTGCTAACCAATAAGAAACGCCATACAGAATCATCAATACCAAATTCTATAACATGCGATGAATTCAGTTGGTTCTTTCAATCAGAAATAGAGAATCTAAAGTCTTCAATACCAGACTCATCGTGTAATTTAAGTTCACTGGCATCATTCTTTGAGGAGAATTGCACCAGAAATATTCCCGCTGAGATTCCTTTAATGTCTGTTGCAAACGTTTATAAATATCTCTTAAACCTCAAATCAACAAACTCACACGGCCTAGATGGTATCAGTAATAGAATTCTTCATTGTGCTGCACCAGTCATTAGCGAGTCCTTAACGTTCATATATAACCAGTGCCTGGCCAAAAACTACTTTCCATCTGCATTTAAAATTGCTAAAGTGTTTCCGCTAATTAAAAATGGCTCAATCGATAATAGCGTTTTGGGTAATTATAGACCTATTTCCTTACTATCGTCGCTATCAAAACCACTAGAAAAACACATTCATAAAATAACGTTACACCATTTAATTAACAACGATCTAATAATCAACAGTCAATCTGGGTTTCGACCTAAATATTCTTGCCATAGTGCTCTAACAAACATGACCGATAACTGGCACTTAAACATCAACAACTGTAATGCTGTGTTCAGAGACGGTGGAAAGAACGCAGGCAATGAATTACCTGGGGATACGGTTTGATCGAAGCCTTGCTTATAATGTGCACATAGACCAGGTGATAACAAAGGCCAAGCGGGGCTTGGCAGCGATGCGGGTGATGGCGGCAGCAAACTGTGAGCAGCGCCATCTATGTCTTCTGTACGAGGGGCTGGTCATGTCTGTTTTGGAGTATGCAATGGCAATCCTGACTCTCAGCCATAAGCAGATAGAAAGGATGGAAAGGATACAGAATGAAGCTATGCGCATTATTCTTGGATGTACAAGAGATACAGCATGCAGGGCGATGCGCTACCTTCTTGATTTTCCAACCATTGAAGGGAGAATGCAAGTTTGCAGGGCACGCGCCTACCTCAGAATTAACGCAAACACACAGCATCCACTGCATAGTGAAATTAGGAAGGTGAAGGGCAGCAGGTTAAAAAGAGGACGGTCGTGGATGGGTCAAGCCGAAGACATTCTTCAACAGGTGTGTTCACTTGAGGACTTAGAACCTGGCGAGGAGTGGGTGCAAGTGCCAACAGACTTCTGCACATCCTTTTCAATTTGCATCCAACTAGATAGAAAATGCAGACAAGAAAATCCGGCTGCTGTGGAGGCTGAAGTACAAGCGTTGATTTTCGAGAATTCGCTAGACAGTGACGCGGTCATCTACACAGATGGGTCGGTCGTCCGACATGTGAGAAGCTCATGGGCCTTTACAGCTCGGGCCGGAGGGAGAATTGTGAAGGAGGACTCTGGTGCTTTCACTGAAACCACAAGTAGCCTGACCATGGAAGTCATGGCAGTAAGTAAAGCAATAACATGGCTCGAGACACAGACATTCACTAGGGCTTGTTTCCTTAGCGACTCAATGAACATGATCAAGAGGATAGAGGAGGGGTCGATCCGAAGAGAATGGTTGCTGCCTCTGGAGCGGTCTCGGCTGGCAAAGATTAGTTTCATCTTCGTGCCAGGTCATGCGGGAGTACAAGGAAATGAGCGGGCTGACAAGCTCGCAGGTGAGGCTACTGTGGAGGGCGGACGCGCCATGGACCAGGCTGACATTCTGAATGCTCTACGAGAAGTGAGACTTTTGCAAGAACCAAGTGATGACTGTGAATCTACAACAATGGCCAGACTGCGAGAGCAGCAAATTAAAAGAGGGGTGGCCAAACAAGAACACTACGCAGGAAGCCAAAGAAGATTGATAAACCAACACAGAACTGGCGTCGTTAGCCGCTACACGCTGCGGGATTTGCTGAGGAGGGGATCCGAGCACTTATGGACTGAATGGTCCGATGTGCAACGAGGATGATCTGTCGACTAACTAACTAACTAACATCAACAACGGTAGAATTTGTGGAGCGGTGTTTGTAGACTTTTAAAAAGCTTTTGATATGGTAGATCACGATATTTTAAATAGAAAACTAAAACAAATGAAGACAAGCACCAACATGGTGAACATAATTACGTCATTTCTGTCCGAGAGACAAAAAGTCGTGTCCTTCAACAACTGTCTATCAAGACCCACACAGCTTAATATTGGTGTGCCTCAGGGCTCAATACTAGGTCCGCTGCTTTGTGCAGTTTATATTAATGATCTTCCTTTATATATCAATACAACTTGTGATCTATTTGCAGACGACTGTACTATATATACTAGTCAAGAAAACCGTAGTGAATTAGAGAATTCTTTACAAAAGGAACTTGATAATCTTACTATATGGAGCAATGTAAACCGCATGCAAATTAACATCGACAAAACCAAATCCATGCTAATAACGACCAGACAAAAACTACAGACACTAGCCATAATTGGATCACCGCTCGAACTCCGCATGGGCACGTTACCTATAGTTAATGTGAATGAACATAAAACACTAGGTCTTTTAATTCACAGCCATTTGAATTGGAGCTCTCATGTTCACGCTCTTACCAAGAAAATAGCACAACAAGTTTACCAACTTGCTAAAATTCAGCACTTCCTGGACGAAAGCAAACGAAAAATATTCTATACATGCTATATCCAATCACATCTCGATTACTGTTCCACAGTTTGGGATGGTTGCCCTAAATCTAATTTAAAACGACTATGTTCTCTACAAAACCGCACTATTCGTCTGGTTTCTGGCATAAAGCACGTTGAAAGTAATAATTTGTACAGTCATCTAAGACTTCTACCACTTCAAAGGCGCTTCCTTTTCAACAAAGCCAAATTAGTGAATAAAATTATATCTAAAAATACCCTAATGTATCTTCTGCCGCTGATTCAATCTAATGCAATGAACAGCAAGCGCCTAAATTTGTTACATGTCTCAAAGCCTAGATTGGACCTATACAAAACATGTTTCGCCTATTCTGGTGCTCACTTATGGAATGATCTGCCTCCAGATCTGAAAACTGCAATGAGTCCCTACACATTTAACGGAAAACTCTTTCAATACTTAATCCATACCGACTATATGCCACCATAATTCGTTTACTGGTATAATTGTTCATTATAATTGTTTAACTATAATTGTTCACTATATATTTGTGTGCTTGTGGGAGAGAGAGAGAGAGAGAGAGAGAGAGAGAGAGAGAGAGAGAGAGAGAGAGAGAGAGAGAGAGAGAGAGAGAGAGAGAAAGTGGGTGTCGGAGAGAGTGAGAGAGTGAATGTGTGTGTGCCCACGTGCATGCGTGTGTGTGGAGAGAGTGACTGAGCGAGAAATGGTGGGGGAATGTGTCAGTGCATGCATTCGTACGTGTATGTGTGAGAGTGAGTGAGGGAGTGTGTGCGTGCGTGCATGCGTTCATGCGTATGTGTATGTGTGAGAGAATGTGATTGAGAGAGTGAGTGTGTGTGTGTGTGTGTGTGAAGGATTGTGTGTGTGAGAGTGAGACAGTGGGAGATTTGATGTGTTAGTGTGTGTGTGTGTGAGCGCGCGCATGCGTGTGAGTGTGTGTATATGAAAGAACACAGAGAGAGAGAGAGAGATAGAGAGAGAGAGAGAGAAAGAGAAAGCTGAGCAGATGCATGTCATGTAACACGCATGTTATGTAACACGCGAATCCATAAGTTTGTGTGTTCTCATCTGTCATATTATCAGTTAAATACCATTTGATTTTATCATGCATAATATAAACTCATGTTCATTACTGTAGTTTGAGTGAGAGAGTCAGTGAGTGTGAATGAGAGACAGAATGAGTGAGCGTGAGAGTGAATGTGTGTGTGTGTGTGTGTGTGTGTGTGTGTGTGTGTGTGTGTGTGTGTGTGTGTGTGTGTGTGTGTGTGTGTGTGTGTGTGTGCCTTCTCTGTGTGTGGGATCATCACTATTTTTTCGTCACATACTTTTTATGTACACATTTTTCTCCATGTTTAACATTTTTATGAGACTGCTCATGACAATTGTCAGTGTATGTGTGTGAGTAAAGTGTGGGAGTTTGTTCATACTAGTTTCAATGCTAACGTGAGACATGTTGTATGTGTCTAGATGTGAGGAGGTGTGAGTGTGTGTGGAGGATGTGTCTGTGTGTGGGGATATGTGTGGGTGGGGGATGTGTGGGTGGGGGTATGCGTTTGGATGGGTTGGGGTGTGTGGGTTTTGGTGGGTAGTGATATTTGTGGGTGTTGGTGGGATGTGTGGATGGATGTGTGGGGGTGAAAGTAGGGGTGTGGTGTGGGGGATGTGTGTATGGGTGAAGGATATGTGTATGGTACGGATGCGGGGGATGTGTGTTTTATGTGGGTGGAGATGTGTGGATGGTTTGAGGAAGTATGTGTCGGTGGAGGGGTTGTGTGGGTAGGGGATTGTGTGGGTGGATTGGGGATGCAAGGGCGGGTGGAGAGAAGTTTTATGAGGTATGTGTGCGGTGTATTGGTGGGGGATGTGTGCACGGTATGTGGGTGGGGGATGTGTGCATGAGTGTGTGGGTGGGGGTTGTTGTGATATGGGTGAAGATATGTGTGTGGGTGGGGGATAGTGTGTGGTGTGGGGGATGTGTGTGATGGGTGCGGGGAATGTGTGTATGGATGGGTATATGTGTGGGTGAGTATGGGATGTGTGGTGGTTGGGGAAGTAGTGGGGGTGTGTGGATGGGAGATGTGTGCGTGGATGGGGAATGTGTGTGTGGGGGGGTGTGAGTGGCTTAGGGCTGTGTAGGTGGGTGAAGGGAGTTGTATGTGTCGGGGTGGGATGCGTGAGTGGGTGGAGGATGTGTGTGGGTAGGGGTATTGCGATCGAGAGATGTTTGGTTGGGAGTGGGTGGGTGGGAGTGTGTGGGTGCGTAGTGGAGGATGTGTGCGTGAGTGAGTGTGTGGGTGAGGTATGTGTGTGTGGATGGGGATTTTTGTGGTGTGTGGGTGGGGGTATGTGGGGTGGATGGGTAAGGGTATCTGTGTGGGTGTGGGTGGGAATATTGTGTGGTATGTGGGTGGGGGATATGTGTGTGGTGTGTAGATGGAGATTGTGGTGGTATGTGGGTGTGGGATGCGTTGGTTGAGGGAAATGTTTGTGTGCGGTGCGTGGGTTGGGAATTGCGTGGTAGGGGATGTATTTGATGTGCGGGTGGGGGGATTGTGTGGTGGGGGATTGGGTTAAGGCATGTGTGGGTGGGTGGGGGATTAGATTTAGGCATGTTTGGGTGGGTGGAGGATGTATGTGTGGGTGGTGGGGTGTGTGTGAGTGGATTGGGGATGTATGGGTGGTTAGGTAGATGTGTGTGTGTGGGGGGGGGGGGGGTAGGGAGATGTCAGTTAGTGGGGATGTGTGTGTATGGTTTGGGGATGTGTGAGTGGATGTGCGATGTGTGGGTTGGTGGGGGATTGTGTGCGTGGGTGGGGAATATGTGGTCGATGCAGAAGTTGGCGGCACATTGTGTTGGATTTCCAGGCACTGTTGATGACATTACATATTTATTTATTCATGATCTTATTCCACGACGAAAAGCTTGGGCGGTCTTGATTCTCCATATCACGCAGTCAACCAGAGTGTGTTCTAATTATGCCATGTGGTCAGGTCATCCAGGTAGTTAGTTACCTGATTGCCTTCCCCTTGCTCTTTTCCCATCAATTTTGCCAGTCCTCCAGCATTTTCTGTCCCTTACCATCTGTCACAAAGAGGCGTATTGATTGATTGATTTAAGAACAGACATCACAGCATTCCGGGCATTCCCATAAGCGCTCCGTCGCCATCCTCAGAAGCCAGCGAAGAGTTCCAACCCCAATAGTACCAGTAGCAATCTGATTATATGTCCTTCTCGCCTTTCCTCTAAGCGTCGAGCATCGGCCAGATCCCCTCGTCACTCCACGCTGTCGCATTCTTGCCAGACCATGGTGATCCATTTGCTCCTCCGAGGTGTACACGTGCTCCCACAAGGCCACAACCACGTCTGCGTCAAAGAGCCAGACCATGGAGTGATGGTATGAAGAACAACCTTAGAGAAATTAATACGAACTTGCAAAGAGCATTAGAAAGAGAGCATAAAGGATCATTACACCTCACTGAGGTAAATGGAGGAAGAGAAGAAGAAGAAATATGAGAATACAGGCGAATACCCTCTGCCCAGTTAATCTCTTGATGTCGTCCCCATCTTTTACTAAGGCATAGTTTTTAGCTGCAAGCCGTGGTGGTGCAGTAACTAGAACATATATCTGCCAGTTCTGTAGTCATGAGTTCGAATCTCCATCGAGGGGGCTTTTAAACAATTGACCTGGGCTCTTAGATCGACCTAGTCTAAAATGGTCATAGGAAATAAAGGTGGCTAGTGGCATTAATAACATCAGAAGGAAGATGCACAACAGAGATTAAGAGCAGAATATGGCAAGCAAAGGCAGCATTTCAGATAATAAAGAGTATCTTATGCAATAAGTCATTATCATAGAATGTAAGAGAGTGCTATATAGAACATTTATTGATGTATGGCTGTGAATCTTGTAATTTAAATGAACTAATTAGGAAGAGATTGGAAAACACAGAGATGTGGTTCCCAAGACGAATGTTGCGAATTCCTTGGACTGCCAAAGTGTCTAACAACGATTACTTGAAAGAGGCTAATGAAACTAGAGCATTATATAACTGACTGGCACCTTGCCGTCTTGATAGACGATAGTTTGTAAAATGGAGTTATATCTCTCCATAGCACAAAGCCTGGACTGAATTTAGAGACCATGTGTTGCCCATGCAGCATGATCCCTGTCTCGGCCTGCTAGTTCACTCCAGAGGAAAGGTAATATCAATACGTCTGGAACAAGACAAGCTGCAGACGCTGCCGGATCAGTTATCAGTTATCAGTTACCAGTTGGGGTATCTTCATTGCACTCCGGACATGTCCATAGGTGCTCAGATCCTTCTCCCAGCATATGCATCAGCGTCCGGTGGCTAATAGTGCCAGTTCTGTGTTGGTTGACGAGGCACTTTGTTTTCCCGATGTACCTCTCGCGTCTGGCTGTGCCGATTCTTACTCCCAAGTCTTTCATCCTGGACAGCGATGTGGAATCACTGACGTCAAAGTCCTCTGTTCTCGCCATATCTTTGATGACGTTAATAACATCGGCACGATCCATGGGCTGGCCATCTACAGGGGGTGCAGAGCCAGCCAGTTTATCAGCTCGTTCATTTCCCTCGACTCCCGCATGTCCCGGGACGAAGATGAAGGTGACTTTTCGGACAACAGACTTCCGCAGCGACTCAGTCCACTGTCTACGTACAGATCCAGCTTCGACCTTCTGAATCATGCTCATTGAATCACTTAGCTCCCCCGATGTGTCTCCACCTTGCCGTGGTGGGGGAGCTTGAGTGTCCCGTTGACCCCATGTGCTTGCCGATGGGTGAAAACTACATATCGGACAGCGTATGGGATAGGGACCAGACTAAGAGAGACACAACCTGCTGCTCTGCAGGAGACTGAGGATAGCAGTCAAAAGTTTAAATCAGGCGCATGAAGGCAGTTCTTGTTTCGGACAATACTCTAAGGCTCTCTGTCGAGGGTTTTAGGCTGAACGCCTCTAAGACCCTCGGATCTGAGAGTCGGGCCGATATCCACCTACCGAAAATTGGAATCGAGATACTGAGCAAGCTACATGCCCAGTTCTGACACTTGTTTGAAGGCTCTCAGCGTGAGGGATATGTTGGATTCCCGGATGAGATGGCCTGGCCGTTTCTCACTGACTGCTGCACGAAGGTAAGGTGCTGAGCCGGCAGCACATGTAGCCTACCTCGTGAGCGAGTACAAAAAGTCAGTAAAATGCCCCAGTCGAAGGAAATGGTTACGAAAACTGTCTGTATCTAACTCATAGAGAGTGTAGATAAAAGTTGAGAAACGTCTCAATAACGCGAAATGGAACGCACGGCGAGCGAACCTATTGCGTGGTCCAAAGTCAAAAGCAAAAGCTTACCGACGTGGATGTCGCTCGCAGTCTGACCGCCCCTGGAGCTCACTTGAGCGACCAGTGGCAAGCGAGATGCCCAATACCAGGGAATGTGAGGAACTAAAGCAGCCATGAGCAGGACGTGGCAACTCCTCGGGTGAGCCCAGTCTCGGAGCAATATGTGCCGGCTCTGCAATTATGGAAGCCTCCCTTGGATAGCGAGGGACTGCCCATTGTCTGCCCCTGCCTTCCCTTGAGGGGCCGACCGCGATGTTGTTGGTCGTTCTATCTTGACCAGCTGAGATGTGGGCGACATCACAACAGTCTAACGTGCCTCGAAATCAGAGGAAGGTTAACCTCATTAAAAAATGCCCGCCGGAAGTCGGAAGTGTCGTCCTACGGGTGGCAAACTAAAAATTGACACTACGCAATTACGTCCGAGTGAAATGTCTCGTCCGAATGTCTCTCGTGCTAGGAACAGCTCTGACTACCTAGTTTCCGAATGCCGCTCTTGTTCGGAACAGCTCTGACTAGGTAGTTTTCCGAATGTCCGCCGTGCCTGGAACAGCTGTGATGGGTACAGGGACAAGCACATGTCCGAAAACTCGCTTAGTGGAAACCAACCGCAGAGCTGACTGGTTTGTGCAGGTTCGGCCCAGGAGCGAGCGAAATGCCCAATATATTGAAGTGAGGAATTAAAACAGCCATGAGCAGGACGTGACGATTCCCCTCGGTAAACCCAGCACCAGAGCGTTATGTGCCGGCTCTGCAATTATGGAAGCCACCGAGGATGGCGGAAAATGCTATGGACTGTCCCTGCCTTCACTTGAGGGATGACCGTGTAGTCTTCGACTGTTCCAACTTGACCAGCTGAGATGTGGACGGTACCACAAAAGTGAGAGTCTCCCAGGATTGCTAACCTGGTCAAAAATGCACGCTAAAAGTCGGATGTGTTGGCCTGAGGGTTTCGACCCGAGGGTGCCTAACCAGACACACCGCAATCACATCTGAAAAAATCACTCCGGATGAACGCAAAGAAGAAGAAGAAGAATCACTTAGTACACACATGTTGGTATAATGCTGTGATTCCAGCCATATGAAAGCCTGTGTAACTGCCATCACCTCCATCGTCATGCTGCTTGTGGTCATAGAGTGGGCACCACTGGATTCTTGAACGGTTCGGCCCGCCGAATGGGCTGTAAATGCCCACGCACTTCTCTGCTGCTTTACAACAGATCCATCTGTATAGATGAGCACTTCGGGGCTATCTGAGTGTTCATAGATGAGCGCGTTAACCTCAGCATTGACAGCGGCAGGGTTATGCTCTCTCCACCGTCTGTCGAGTGTGATAATGCAGGAGAAAGTGCACTTAAAAGCTGAAGGCACCGGCACCCATTCCTTGCCGGGGTTGATACTGGTAAGACTGCAGAACTGTCTGACGACATCTTCCGCCCGACCCATCCATGATTTGCCTCTCTTTAGCCTGTCACCCTTTTCTCTGAATATAGCGTCATGCAGAGGGTGCTGCTCATCTGCACGTATTTTTAAGTATGCACGAGCTCTCCAGATCTTGATCCCGTGTTCCATTGTCGGGAAGTCAAGGAGGTATCATATTGCTACACAGCTGGTGTCTCTCGTGCAGCCCAAAATGATGCAAATGGCATCGTTTTGTATCTTTTCAAGTCTTCCAATCTGTGTAGGGCTGGCAGTGAGGATGGCCAGGGCATACTCGATGCGTGAAAGCACAAGTCCTTGGAACAGAAGTATTAGCAGTCTTTGCTCGATATTGGCAGTCGCCATGACTCTCATTGCTGACAAACCTTTTCTAGCTGCCGGAACAGCAAAGCAATACTCTAACTGTCCGCTTGTCGGAACTTCCATCCTAGACCAGTTGCCGTTCAAAGCTTAGGGCCTGGTCTGCCCTGCCATGACATTTAGTCTTTAGCTTGCATTTCCTCGCGTAGGGTAAGGCTTGTACCCTCCCAATTGCACTCCTACGCCCAAAGCCGTTGGCACAATGTGGGGTGTCGAGTTTGGTGCAACAGAAAGCAGGTAGTACCGTCTACTGTCATGCGGTAGCTCAGTCAAATCTGACTAAGACCTGATACACTGAACATTATATACAACAATAAGAAGGAGACAAACTGATTTCTTTGGTTATGTGATGAGAAGAGAGGCATTGGAGAACATCGTGACGACTGGAAAGATCGAGGGGAAGAAAGGGAGAGAGAAACCAAGAGAAATGATGCTGGATGGACAGAGACAGTAGCATAGACGAATATTATCAGCAGAGTTGATCCAGAAAACCAAAGACCGAGATCTGTGGAAAGTCATGAACGCCAACGCCAGCCGGCACGGCACTTGAGATGATGATGATGATGATGAGTGTGCTATTCACAAAATCACCCAGTGAGTGCCGATTAGCCTATAACAATGTGGGCCTAACACTATATACTCAATATAAGTTTTTAAAAAAACGGTTTACATGTTTTACAGGCTGTCAGCAAAACATTTTTATTTTATCCAAAATATTTTGTCTACTGTGTTGTCAACTTATAAGTTCAGGTTTTTATAACCCCCTGATTACAAAAGGGTCATATTGTTCCTTGTCAATGTTTTTCTAACATTCTTTATGATCTGTTTTTGGTAAGACAGTTAAACAGATAAGGGGACAAAATACAATCTTGTCTCCCAATTCCATAGCAAACCAATCTATTGTATCATCACATATTCTCACAGCTGCCATTTGTTCATTAGATAGTATTCTAGTATGTTTTATTAAATGTTGCATATCCCTTGCAGGACGCTGCAGTCAACACCAGCATTTTCCAGCTGCTGTTGATGTACTAGGCTCCCTTACCAACACGTTATAACGCAAAGCGACACGGTTTGCTTCACAAATCGGTCGCGGCTGCGTTTCGAACGCCTGATAAGCGTCTCACGAACCCCGTTCGCAAGCCTTTGGCCACGGAGACCGTCTAGTATGGTTAGGACTCCTTTAATTGTCGTTTCGTCTTTCTGTTATCTCTATCCCTGTGTTACTTTTCAATGATCGGTAAAGAGATATCTGGAGAGAGCTGTGGTGCATGCTTCATACATGTTGGTATTCACAGGTATGACGTCTTGATATATTTTCATTGTCAATGTGCACCCGGGACAACATCAGTGGTAAACCGCATTTAAAAATACTCATTGTGATGGTATTCGCCCAGATGATGTATTCTACACCGATGGCTCTGTGATAAGAGGTAAAAGAAGTGCCTGGGGGTTCACTGCGAAGGTTAGCAGGTTGTGTACAAACAAAAAGTCGGCCTGGATCAAACAAACATGGGAAGTAGGGGTATGTCACGGTTATAGTTTAACAGTTGTTAATATTGTAGCAGACGGTATAACGCAATAATAACATTTCGGCGATATATGAGACCATGGCAGATGCCGGAAGTTGCTTAAGACGATTGATTAATCATTCCATGGTACTTAATCAGCCAATGGACAGTGTTGAGTGCGAGACCACAACGTCTAATCTGAGAATGGAGGCGAAGGCAGTCACTGCGACGTTCTGCTGGCTCGAGGACAAACATCACACACATGTGATTATAAAGAACTCACAGAGTATGCCAACACGGGCGAAGACAGGTATGCACGTGCAGTGTGGTAATAGCTTGCTTCAATTAAAAGTTCAAGATAAGGATCATCCGTTGGATCTTCTCTTCCTTTTCATCGTGGCGACCAGAAAGGTTAGTGCGAGAAGAGGCAGACCGAAAGAAAGTATGCCAGGTGGACTAAAACGGGGGAAAAGAATAGTGTTATCATCAGAGTTTATCCAGTATACCAAGGACTGAGATCTGTGGAGAGACACAAACCTCTGCGCCTGTTGGCAGGGCACATTGGATGATGATGATAATGATGATGAACTTGCAAACGGAACCTCCTGGTACTTCGTACTAATCTGAGAAGGCTGATCTGATGGTCTCACTGCCAAAGAGATCAGGGATATCAGTAGATACGAACAGTTCATATAAAAATGTCCAGCCCTATTCTGAGATATAACCCGGTGCCTTCAGAGGCGGACACCTCTCAGCCGCGGTTGTCCCATTAAGCAGTTTGTCTATTCCCTGAAATCTAGCACGAGGCCTTGATAAGTTCAGTTTCTTTTAATCTAAAAGATAGTACCACTCGACCATCTCTTCATCTTGGTGAAACCCGTGGTGTTATAACTTAGTTTTGGTCCCAATACACTCAGTGTCTCAGCACTAATTCTGAATTCAACACTGTTGTATGTGGGGGTCAGCATGACAGAACGAGTAAGAGCGCTTGCTATTAAACATCCGGTGTGCTGATACCGAGGTAGCGGTTTCAACCTCTACACCGGTCAGTTGGACTAAATGTTGACTTGGGAACGTAAATTACAAGTACCTCAGAAGTTCGCACTGTCATTCGCATGACCTCATCTGCTGTGGACCCTGACAAGATCATGTGCAGTTACTACACTTTGATTGTAGCCAAAAGGCCTAGCTAACCTGCTGTACAGCCTTTTGTACTGTTGTTGTCCACTTCTTCACGAATCTCCTGGACCACTATGTCTCTGCGTTGAATGGCCGATGTCTTTGACCACTACTGTGTGTCGCTTTGGTTGCCAAAGCCTCGTCTGTTGGACTGGTTATGTCCCATTACTTCCTTTAGATTGAGCGATTCATTGCGTCAAATCTGTTAGGATGTCATCCTTCAAATGCCTTCCCGTCATGAGTGCGGGCTGGGAGCTGCGGACTGTTTCGTCTGGTATCTCGCGCAGCATCATCGCGAGTCTGGTTTTTCCGACTTTGTATTCCTCAATGACGGACTTGAACGGGAGCATGATCTTTGCTTTCTTTGAGTA
This sequence comes from Cepaea nemoralis, assembly GCA_014155875.1. NCBI lineage: Eukaryota > Metazoa > Mollusca > Gastropoda > Stylommatophora > Helicidae > Cepaea > Cepaea nemoralis. The sequence goes on from JACEFZ010012088.1 coordinate 213,256, forward strand.
CAACGCTACGTCGTACGGACATGGTGGCATTCCTAGCCATTTACTGGTGGTTGTGCTGATCTCTCAATCTATCTCCTCCACCGTGCTCGTGCACACATATTAAGTGCGGAATCAGTATAAACTGGAGACACCAGATATTGAATTATCCGATTAGTCTGCTTTTAATAATGATGGCTCGCAGACCGTTTTCTGTTGTCTCGGGTATGTGCAGTTAGTTTTGCGCTTTTGTCTGTCAGCGAGGAATCCATACATTTGGTCGTGACCTTTGACGCGCTCCTCCATCACAATGGGGATTGTCTGGTTGGCCACAGTTCGAAATCTCTCTCTCTCTCTCTCTCTCTCTCTCTCTCTCTCTCTCTCTCTCTCTCTCTCTCTCTCTCTCTCTCTCTCTCTCTCTCTCTCTCTCTCTCTCTCTTTCTCTCTCTCTCTCTCTCTCTTCCACTGCTTTGTTTCCAGTCGTCACGATGTTCTTTTCACATTTTTTTTTTCCATATCCTTTACAGGACATTGCTGTCAACACCAACATCTTTCAGCTGTATGTTGATTTCTTGGCAAGATTACGCTCAGTAGTTTGCCATTGCTTTCTGAGCAGCCGGCTCACATACCCCGTAAGTTACCGATGCGATTCGAACCACTGCTGATTCTCACCGTCATCACGTTACCGACGAGAGTATACGAGATTACGGAGAAAAGTCATAACCTATAAGCCACGAAGCCGGCTCTTTTCTCATTAGATGACCAAAATACACTGTCTATATGTTATAGGTGTATATTATGTGTTACTTTGATTACCTCTTCCAGCCAATCATTGTTGGTGACTATGGCCATCTGTAGTATCCTATAGCTGCATGTAATGTGTTACTTTCATTAGCCTCTTTCAGTCAACCATTGCTGGTGACCACGGCCATCTAGAGCAGGGGTGGACAACATGAGACCCGCGGGCAGCATGCGGCCCGCCGGGAGTCATGTTGAGGCCCGCGGAGTGGGAAGCAACGATGTCGTCCAAGCTGTAGCACGCTTGCTTGTTTACTTTAATTAACAAACAAAAAACTAGGTGCGTGGCCCGGCAGGAAATATTATTTCTGAAATTTGGCCCACCGCATGAAAATTTTGGCCACCCCTGATCTAGAGTATTCACAACGGTCTCAGAAACCACATCTCTTCTATGTTCACGTTATTCCTACATGAGAACATCTTGAACATAAACAGCATAATCAACATACACGACTTCAAAACAATGTATTCCCTAGTGAATTCAAACACAGAAGCCAAAAACATTATGTTGCACTATTTATTTATTCTTTTACTGATGGTGCAGACATCGAGGTGGTTTTGTATCTGATCAGTGGTTCAGCACAATGTGATATACGAGTAAATGGGCATATTCTTAAGCAAGTGAAAAGATACAGTTATCTCGGAACAGTCATAACATCTGATGGGAGATGCTTTGAAGAGATTAGAACAAGAATCGCAATGGCGAAGGTAGACTTTTGCAAGATGAAAAACATACTGACCAATAAAAAGATATTAATTGAAACGAGAAAAAGAGTGTTGAAGTGCTACATAGAACGTATACTTTTGTATGGATGTGAAGCGTGGACAATAAGCAGTCAAGCTGAAAAACAGATGATGTTTGTGGAAATGTGGTTTCTGAGGAAAATGCAAAGAATACCATGGACAGACAGAAAAACCAATGAACGAGTCCTTCAAGAAACAAATTAAGATCGTAAACTGATTAGAGACATTAGACGTAGACAGTCAAAATTTTCTGGGCATGTTATGAGAAGAAATGAATTGGAGAACTTGGTGACGAATGGCAAGATCGAAGGGAAGAGACCAAGGGGATGACCGAGAAGTAAATACCTGGATGGCTTGGCCACGTGGCATGGTCGAGGCAGGAACATAGAGCTGATCCACGACTCTGGTGATCGAGTGAGATGGCAGAACATGACCGCCCACGCTTATCGGCATGGCACATGATGGATGATAGATAGTTCAGCAGCAAAGAATGTTAGACTTCCTGCAGTTTTAAGTCGATCGGGTTGTATTCGTTTCATTATATCGTCGTCTCGAAAGGTCAGCTGAAGAAACATTTGAAGTTTGGGAACCGATGATTCTGTGGGGTTGAGGTTTGGTGGCTGGCAGTAAAGCTTGATGAAGTTGGCTGGATGTCCATTAGATTGCCGAGTCCGGTTAAGGGTGTGTTGTAGTGTGTCATCGAAGCAAATCTTTCTGATTCGATTAAACAGGGTCCTTACCAGGCCACGTACTGGATAGGTTCTAAGCTATTGACATTCATGTACGGCCATGTATTTTTGTTTAAGATCTATGATATCCAATAGTTTGACCAGTTCATCTGAATCTTTGAGTATTAAAGGTTAAATGATTGTCGCACTGGTTTGAGAATTTTGGCTAGCCATTGTGACATCCTGTGTTGAGCAGAGTTGACCTTAGATAAAATTGGTTTTAGTGGTACCCCAGACTTGTGCACCTTACGGAGGCCATAAAGTGACGTGGGGGGGGGGGGTGCTGATGAGTCCCGTAGGGTGAATAGCTTTGCAGTCACCTCACTGATAATTTTACTATTTAACAGTGGCTGGATGTCGTTCTTAACATTTGCATCCAAGTCCCCTGGGTTGCTAGCTTTCGTGTGTAACTGAAATTTGGATGGATCCGTTAATATGTCTTTCCTTTTTCTTTCGTAGTCAGACTTGTCCAAAACCATTTAACCACTCCACTTTATAACTTTATTATTGCCAATTGTTCATTGGCTTCTAGTGATTTTAGAGACGTGGTGTGATCTTTGGTTAACGGACATTTCTGACTGGATTGCGTTAAGCCGTTATGCGATATTGATGTTCTATATCTACCAATTTAGCTTTTTTTTTTTTTAATTAGGGCTCGCGGTTCCTCCAGAGGCCAGAGTGGCCCCATTAGGTTCCCACGTCCCTGTGTCTTGTTAATTTGAAGGCGTGGATCCTCTATTTTGCCGAACTTTCCTCTTGGACCTAGAGAACCTTCCCCAGGTCAGACTTGTCATAAAGTACCTCATCTCCTAAAGGAGCAGCAGTAGCCAGTCTATCAGCCTATTCATTTCTTCACATGCCAACATGTCCTGGGCAGAACATCCATAATATGCTCTTAACCTATATCTTGTCGAGTGATACAGGCCACTCTATGTGCAAAATACCAGCTGATATCATACACCAAGCTCTCCTCTTTTACACAGTATCTCTTAACCTCTGCAAGGAAGCCACTTTGTCTATTTCTCACCACAGCCAATCCGTATATGGTATATCATCACTTGGGTGTGGGTTGTCACTTACTAGCTGCTGCAAGATGCCCCTGTCTCACCCGCTGTCCATTCCTGGCACCCTTGGTCCAATGTGACTATCACTTTATGTAAGGCTGCCTAAGATGGCACATGCAACTTAGAAATTAAAAAACAAAACGAAGAATCAAAATGCAAAAAGCATATTTTAAAAAACACACAAAGCAAGTATGACATCTCGCCAACTCAGATAAATCGTTTTAAAAAGCCGCTTAAAAGTCGACAGAGTTGACTTCATTGCACCGGGTTTTATCCCATATGGCTCAGTCTCTTTCCGCAGCGCGGAAAGCGTCGTACAAAGCACGATCTCCGTAGCTCTAGCGACGATCCCCAGGAGTCTCCGAAAAAATGCACTCGTGAACCGAAGGATGCGGCCCGGAATCAACCCACAACCTTCATAGCTTGAACATTTCGCCACGGAGACTCCCCACTCTGGATAAGTGCAATTAAATATAAGCAGGTGTTCCAATGTGTAAGTTGTGCATTGTAAAAATCCCACAGCAGTTGGAAATTACAAAGAGTAGACCAGAAGGACATCACGTTGGCAAAACTGATAGGAAAGAAAACCTTCCAACAGGTACACAAAGAGCCCATTACCACGGATGGAATCTACATAGAGAAAGCGAATCTTACACAAATGCATTTTGAAATCATGCACACTGACCTCTTTGGTGCATAAATGGATTTGAAGCACTCTCCTAAAAACACGAACAAAGAAGAAGAAACAAATATAACAGAAAAATGAAACTGAGGCAAACCAAATGTCTGCAGTGGAAACACGGACCTTGATTTAAAAGATAGAGCGAAACATTGAAGATTTGTTGTTTTGGATGTTGTACAAAATAAATAAGGAACATCTATAACAACTCGATTTTAAAAGAGCCCTTCTGAATTGGATAAAAATTAAAAAGACACGGTTTTTTGGTCAAATCAAATGACATAGGCTACTGGGAACCTCAATTTAGGGAAATAGTTTGGTCAAATAACATGGCACACAATCTGCTGGAAACCTTAATGTAGAGAAAGAGTTTGGTCAAATCAAATGACATAATCTACTGGAAACATTAATGTAGAGAAAGGATGTGGTCAAATCAAATGACATAATCTACTGGAAATCTTAATGTAGGGAAAGAGTTTAGTCAAATCAAACGCTATAATCTACTGGAAACCTTAATGTAGAGAAAGAGTTTGGTCAAATCAAATGACATAATCTACTGGAAACCTTAATGTAGAGAAAGAGTTTGGTCAAATCAAATGACATAATCTACTGGAAACCTTAATGTAGAGAAAGAGTTTGGTCAAATCAAATGACATAATCTACTGGAAACCTTAATGTAGGGAAAACGTTTGGTCAAATCAAATTAAAACAATCTGCTTGAAACCAAAATAGAGAGAAAAAGTGTGGGCTAAAGAGCTAGAGGGTGTTCGTGTTATAGAAAGACAGACAACATCAAGACATGGGCAGGAGACAGCCTAGCTAAATGTACAGTGAAGGCTCGTGGCAGACATTGCTAGGGAATAAGTACCAACTTTCAACGATGGCACAGTTTGACGGTGATGATAAAGTGAATTAAACAGTGAAATATTTTCTCATAATGTTTGTATATTGTGTCAGTTATATAATATTGGGCACAATTTAATACTTTTTAAGAAAGCTATAATAAGATCATCAGACTAATACATAAAGGATAACAAAAACTTAAAATGCTTTCTGGGAGATTTGTTAGAACAACTGATCAAAATAATTTCTCATAGATTTGGTAGATCAGATCAAATTATTTTCACATTGATGTTATACAAAAACATATCAAAATGTTTTCTCATAGATGTGGTAGGTCATATCAAAATATTTTCTCACAGATTTTATACAACAATAATACATTGAAATGTTTTCTTATAGATTTGGTAGTGCAGCAACATATCAAAATACTCTTCATTGATTCTGTAGACCAGATCAAAAAGTTTTCTCATAGATTTGGTAGACCATATCAAAAATAGTTTCGCACACATTTTACAGACCAACAATAGATCAAAATATTTTTGCATACATTTGGTAGAACAACAACAGATCAAATGTTTTTCATAGATTTAGTAGAACAAGATATCAAAATATTTTCTCATAGATTTGATGGAACAAACGTGGTAGACCATATCAAAAATATTTTCGCATACATTTTACAGACCAACAACAGATCAAAATGTTTTCGCATACATTTGGTAGAACAACAACAGATCAAAATGTTTTTCGTAGATTTAGTAGAACAATCAAAATATTTTCTCATAGATTTGATGGAACAAACGCGATCAAAATATTTTCTCAAATATTTCGTAGAAAAACAACAGATTAAAATAGTTTCTCAAATACTGTATTTGGTAGAACAACAGCATATCAAAATATTTTCTCAAATATTTGGTAGAACAACAACATATTAAAATATCTTCTCTCATAAAGAGATCAAATGTTTTCTAAATGATTTAGTAGAAATGTTTTCTCATATACTGGAAGAACAATATATCACAATATTGTTTCATTGATTTTGTAAAACAGCAGATCAAAGTATTTTTTAATAGATTTTATACAACAACAACAGATAAAAATACTTTCTCATTGATTTTATAGAACAACAAGAGAACAACATATTTTCTGACTGATTTGAAAGGAACACGTGATCAGAATTGTCACACATAATAATTTGGTAAAACAACTGGTAAAACCATTTCGTTACACATTTGAACGAATGTATAAAAACATTCTTTCATAAACATAGCTGAACATCAACAGCCTAAAATGATTATTACAAGATTTAAATATTAAGCATGGAGTTTGCAAAGCAAATCACAATACATTTGTGATTACCAATAAGGCCAAAGTATTTGTAATTACTGATGGCCATAACAAACTACCACCTGCTGGTACATCAAACAAAATATCAGCTGAACATTTATCGTAGTCTGCCACGGAGTCTGTGTACTCCTGCCACACAGAAGGATTCTGCAAGCACATTGTACCCCCTCCTCTGTTAAACTGACTACCCACTCGATTGACGTCTCCAATACAGGTCCACTTCTCAAGCGGATCCAACTTCTGCACCTGTTGATGGTTATAACCCATGTACTCATCAGCAAAAACAAGTCAAAGATTGTCTGAATTGATATTTTAACTTGTAACTTTTAAAGGACATGGGGTTTTCCTGTGTTTGTTACTGAATTTCTTTTTGACTTTTCATGAATAGTTGAAGTTTGAAGTTAGTTATTTTCAAAAGTATCTTTTCAAAACATATTCATGATTGCACAAGGTCAAGTCAATTTAACCTTTAACATGGGCT
>JACEFZ010012089.1:0-17244 GCA_014155875.1 Cepaea nemoralis
ACCCAAACCAAAATCCCCCCCCCCCGGTTTTTTTTTTCTTCCTTAGTTATTTACGTACTTATATTACTGACTTACATCACTTAAGTCCATCAGTTAAATTCAAAAGTCCCGATATTTTTCCTTAGTTATTTACGTACTTACATTACTTACTTACATCACTTAATTAAGTCCTTCACTTAACCTCAAAAGCCCCGTTGTTCTTCCTTAGTTACTTACGTACTTACATTACTTACATCTCTTAAGTCCATCAGTTAAAATCAAAAGTCCCGATAATCTTACTCAGTTACTTACGTACTTACATTACTTTAAGTCCGTCACTTAACCTCACAAGCCCCAATGTTTTTCCTTGGTTATTTATGTACTTATATTACTTGGGAGTCTCCGTGGCGAAGTAGTCAAGCCGTCTCCCTTGGGCTGCGAAGGTTGTGGGTTCGATTCCGGGCCGTGTCATTCGGTTCACGAGTGCAGTTTTTTCGGAGACTTCTGAGGGTCGTCTCTGGAGCTACAGAGTTCGTTCTTTGTGCGGCGCTTTCCGCGCTGCGGAAAGAGACTGAGCCATATTGGATAAAAACCCGGTGCAATGAAGTCGACCCTGTCGACTTTTAAGCGACTTTAAAAAAAATATTATTTGATTCCATCACTTAATCTCAAAAGCCCCGATGTTATTCCTTAGTTACTGCGAAACGGTCCATGCATTACCGTATACAATGTGTCTTCATTTGCCCCGTGTTCATCTTCGCACTGGTCTACACTTGCACATTCTTCCAGGAACCCTGCTTTCTATATCAAAATTCTCAATAACAAAAGCCACAGCTTACATGGACTCACAAATGATGACAGACATCGTGTACGGTAACCTGAACTGTCTCAAAATAAGGCGAATAAAGAGAGAACGGTCATGGGTGGCTCAGGTATGACTCACGAGGAACTGAACGTGGTAATGGTCGATTTAATGGAATATCTGGTGTGCGGTACTTAGCTTATGGCCGTTTTCATGACGTTTATAGCTTCTTTCCTAGACGGCAGACTCTTCTGGGTGGCCGTTTATGTCCTGTCTTAGTCAAACTACAAATGGGTTTAAAACACAACAACAATTATCGCCGAAGCAACGAAGTACGTGCACTGAACTTGAGACCTTCAATGGTTATCGAAGAGAGAGGGAGAGGCAGAAAGAAAGAAGCGGGGAGAGAAGGAGCTATAACAAATGTTCTTCCTGCTCAAGGGATGTGTTTGCCTAAATTGTGCCTACAGATCTGGTGCTGCGCCATTGGTGTGGCATTCTTTCACTCTAAGGCCATCGATGTTTATCGTTTCCCCAGAAACCGTCCTGAGTTGCAACTCACGCCATTTCCTACATTCATCCACACCTCCTTTCTGATATATTTTAAAGATGTTTCCTTCTGTCAAATCCTTGAAGATATCTTTTCACCAGACTTCCTTGACAAGCAGACGCAACACAGCTTATTGACGCACCTGTTTTAGGATCTTCTTCAGAATGTTTTCAGAATATTTTTTTTTTTTTTGTGTTTGCTAACCTTACTGATTTCCCGCGTTGACCTACTTAACAGATGGGTTTGGTTTACAGGTGCGATGGCATTAAAGGTGTCATTATGCAACTGTCAGCTGTTTGTTTCACCATGATAATGTTGTTACTAGCATTCATTGTATCAGCTTTCTATAAACGGCTGTTCTTCTATTAATCATAACAGTATATTTTCGACGCTCGTATGTTAAGTGACAGACCTTCACGCTCATGAATTCAGCCTACCGTTTGCACATTTGCACACCTCTTATATTGTGTGCCACTACAGTCTCACTTTGTTTATGTTTAATCATATAACTCCAGTCTCTTACTGTGTTTCTATGTTTCCAGTGGTGGAATTCCATGTCTCATTTCTTGTGCAAATATAACTTACGGTTTTCAAATACTGATAGTAATAAAGAGTTGTAGTTTGTTTTAACTCATAGTTAACTGTTATTTTCCAAGTGTGCATACGTGTGTGCGTGAACCTGGATGTGGGATTAATTACAACCAAGAAGATGGGTACTGTCAAATTGGTAACTTGCCCTGCCTAGTAGTCCCTAGAGACATAAATCTCGGAATCTATCATACACCTTCCCATTATTTGAGGGGTACCAAGACCAGCTAAATTTACTTATGAGCCATTCTCGGCTGTATTCTTGAATATCCAGGGGCTTAATCTTTATTTCAGCCATGTAGATTTTGCCCCGAGTTTCTTGCTTGGATCTGGAGTGTAAAGAATCTTATCCGTCACCCAAGAGAAACACCAGTGTGAGGAGGAACAGTGACTACTGACATATTGGACAGCAAGTCTAGAAATCACCTTAGTCGTCTGCCTATCCTGTGTCAAAAATAGCCACTTCTGACATGTGGGGTTGCTCGCCCCTGATATTACTTAACTTGACGGCAGCACCCCTAGATTTCTGACAAATTGTTGTCTCAGTCCGGAATGCTAACAAATAGTACCGAGTTAACATAGGAGTTTATAGTTTATTAGTAATTAGTTTAGTCGTTCTCCATGTTGCTGAGCCTACAATAGTACCGATTTAAACATTCTAAGTTTGGTGCTAGGCTTAACTGCTACGTAACAGGACGGGGTGGGTTCCATACCACCTGCCATTATTAATGGGTTCTAGTGTAATATATTTCTGTCCCACTTTGTCTGTACCGGTTTTCCCACACGAGACAATGGACAAAAGACTACAAACTATTCGAATACTACCTCTAATCTTTGCCAGGCCCATCAAATGACTGAACCCAACTCTTGTTGTAACAAAGAACAAAAGAATAATTTTATTGATAGAACAAATAGCTCTACAGTTATTATGAAGATTGCCGGAGAGACAGGTTAGTAACGTCAGGATAGTTGAGTGTACCTGTGGTTCAGTCTGTGGCAGGTAGGGGGTCACGTGATTGGTGTCAGACTCTTGCCGTGTGTACTTGACGGTCTTCATCACAGCTGTGCTAGCTCAGCTTGAGTAGCGATGCCGGCTCACTTTCCTCTGGATGGGAGATAATACAAGTTAATAATATCTTCTGAGATTCTGCTGATCTGCAATCGTCTCTCTCTCTCTCTCTCTCTCTCTCTCTCTCTCTCTCTCTCTCTCTCTCTCTCTCTCTCTCTCTCCCCCCCTCCCTCCCTCCCTCTCTCTCTTCATCTTCTATGTACACTGGATGGTGGGCAACGAACGGGGAATCCTGTAACATAACAACAAAACAGGTGAACTTCCTCCGTTAGAGCACAAATATCCCACCTGCATCACTTTTCACCCAACACTCTCCTGGGTGTTTCAGCTCGCTAGGAACAGACCAGTATCATAGGTCTGTTCAAAAAAGACATCCTCTCTAGGTCAACAGAACTTATCTGTAGAGGAAGCCCTAGTTCAAGACCCTGTTTAAAGAGTTACGAGCCCAACTGATATGGCTTGCCACCACCGACGGCCACCTGCAGATATTAGATCCAGGGGGTAATGTACGGCCGCAGGGACCAGCGCAATAAGTTAGGTTTATTTTTCACATATCCTTTTACAGGACATTGCTGTCAACACCAACATTTTTCAGCTGCTGTTGATGTCTTGGCGAGTTTTACGTTCAGTAGTTTGCCATTGCCTTCTGAACGACCGGCTCACATACCCCCGTAAGTAACCAACCGGGCGCGATCCACTCCCGAATATCCCGCAGATAAATTTCATACAAGAGTATACGGGATTACGAACAACGTCCTTAACACCTGGGCCAGGGAGACCGGCACATGTTAAGTTACGAAAGGCAAATGCGCTCATAATGTTTATAATGGCATCAGAAACTAGCGTACTCTGTCACTCCGACAAGAGTAGATGTGTGTGTGTACAAGGACAACACAGATTAGTGCATTCGGTTGCGCCCTTTAGCGCACTAAGCTCCGTAAAACCAGACATGTGGGTATATGGAAAGTACAAAATATATCTAGTCTAGCTGCACAGGTTAAGTGCGTGCACACACAAAAAAAGAAACAGCACCGATTAACGCATTGGTAAGTAACAGACGGTATGTGTGTTTGAGCGTATCGGTGTATTGGCTGTGCCGCGCTACACAATGATGACCTGAGTACTGGCTGTAACTTCCTCTTGATGGGTTTTATCGAATGCTCTGGATTTGAGGGGGTATACTCCAGGTGTATCTCCGCGATCAGGCCTTTCCCTAGCTGCAGGATTCAAACTAGTTTTTGAAATATATTCAACCAGACATGCCTACCCATTTTCTGTCCTTCCCACCTGCGTACGGTTGACCCGGTCACCAAGGTCAAAACACTGCCTGTGTTGCTGACCTGGTGTGGTTAATTAAATTAACAGAAAGGTTTATCTACGGAATATAAAGATTGACTATGTCTTGCATTCAACACTATAATAAATGTGCCTTGGGTCTAGGTAAAGAGCTGCTCAGGGGTTAATAGGAGCAACATAATCTACACCCTATTTCTCCAAGCAGAGATATGAAGTGTTTGTTTTTCTTCAGACTGAGGATCAGATGTCGCGTTTCAGCAAACATGAACTCCTTACAAAGCCCCGAGAAGTATCATATTTATAGGGCGAATATTCACCTCCCACTGAGTTCACTCATGGATTTTTAGTGTGGGGTCTCACGAAAAGTCTGAAGATCACAGATTTCCCTGGTTCACGGATATTTTAATGTTTTCCCCACCAAAAAGTCACGGAAATGAAGGTATGGCTTATGTGTCACAAGAATTATTGACAACACAAACGTGGCGTGATCATTGGGGGTGGAGCCCTAGAGGATTCGTGAAATTTGGGGTTTAGTTGACCGGCCTGAGACTAGCTTAGTTTTCGTGGCTCCCACAAATTTCCTAGTTCTATTAAAGTCCTCTTTCCTTTTATATTCTTATTTTAGTATCTCTTTCTGTTCCCCCATTTTTATCCACATTGCTTCCTTAATAAGTGCACTATCTCAACACTTGAAGTGACGTTTCACCAAGAAAGATCGTGTTGTTATTTGCTTGGTTTAATCTCATTATCTTTGTCCTGCTTCTGTGACTTTTTAAACCTAATTGTTGTGACCTCTCATCAAGTGTGAGTAGTGTATCCTGCATCCGATTACGTGTGTGTGTGACAGGAGTGCAGTGTCGTTGGCGAAGTCCCGATCATCAATTTGATTTGTTAGAATCCATTGAATTTCATTTCTGGTGGTGGCTATTGCTGTCATTACAACTGTCTGTAGTCAGTAATAACAACAACATTGCCGACAAAAGTCATCCTTGTCGTACCTGTGTTTATTTCATATGTATCTGTCAGTTTTTCCTCTCAAACGGGAATTAATTATCTCTCCCCCCCCCCCCCCCCATCTTTTTCTATAATGCTACCGAAAAGTGTGTGATTCTACCTCTCCCTCTCATTATCTGAACTCCAAAACGCACCGATGGTCTTGTCTTATTCGGTTCAACCATCAGCGCAGATTCTGTGTATACAGACATGTGAGTGAGGTCCACAGCATGTCCTGATAACCAATGTGACACTGAAAGTAAAGTAGGCATATACATCCCAGCTATCTTTACCATCTATGTAACGGGTCAACTTTGTGAAACGAGACTTCACATGAAAACCTTAAAAGTGTGATAGAAATTGCAATAACCATGCCATTGTCTTGTAACGTGTTAATACTGTTGTTAAAGATGTCTAGAGTGTTAAGCACGTCACATCACGGTGCGGACAAACACGGTGGCATCATAAGGACAGTTTAAAGATGGCCTCCCCACTTTTGATATGCACTAAAAAGGAGCAACATTCTGTTATCCGTTTTTTTTTTTATCAGTGAAGGGGTGAGAATTATAGAAATTCATCGCCGTATGAAGGTTTAGTATGGTGCTACATGCCTATCAGTCCAGCAAGTGTATGAGTGGAGTAGGAAGTTTCAAAGCAGCGTGACTTCTGTGACAGAATGTTCACGACCGGGTCAGGCACACCGAGTAGTGACCCCCAGAGTGGATTCAGCCGTTGAAGACCTCTTACAGGAAAACCACCGATTGACTGTGAGTGGCATTGCCGCACATCTTGATATCAGTCAAGGTTCAGCACACCACATCATCCATGATGTGTTACAGTACCGTAAAGTGTCTGCAAGGTGTGTGCCGCGACAGCTTACTCCAGAATTGAAACAACGACGCATTGATGCTTGTCAAGAACTTACGCAGTCCTTTGAAGCAGAAGGTGGTGGTTTCCTATCGAGAATTGTTACTGGAGATGAAACCGGCATTCACTACCACAAGCCGGAAACGAAGAGATTTCCACTTGTTTGGACAGCTCAAAGAGCCAATGGGGAAAAAAAGACTTTTCGGTCCAATGAATAGGTGCAGAAGGTGGTGCATGAGTGGTTACACACGCGACCATGAGAATTTGTTTTCTACAGGAATCCAAGCACTGACGTTCTCGGCGCTGGCAGAGTTACATTGAACACAGTGGCGACTACATCGAAGAATGATACGTTTGTTCTGTATGTTTTCAGAATATATTCACCCCCAAGAATATTTTAATTTGAAGCCTACATGTTAATTGGAATGAGAACGAGTGTTACACACTCACGCACGCACGCACACACACGCATGTACGCACGCACGCACGCACAGAGAGAGTGCGAGAGAGACAGACAGAGTATGATATGATAAACATGCAGTGAATGGAACGACATGTGAACAAGTCAACATTTTTGTTTACCTAAGTACTAAGACAATTGTCATTATCATCGTCACCACGTCCTGCACACTGGCGTAGGCGTTCATGTCTCTCCAAAGATCTCGTTCCCCGGTGTTCTGGATCAACTCTGCTGATGATATTCCCCCACTGCATCGTCCTAGTCCATCCAGCATAGTTTCTCTTGTCCTGCCTCTGCCTTATTCCCCAATAGGGTCTTTTCATTTGTCATAATGTTTCCTATTGCCTCTCTTCTCATCACAACACCAAACAATATCGTTTGTCTCTTTTTGTTTTTAATAGTTGTATGTTATGTTCTACTTTCATTAGCCTTTTACAGGTTTAAAAAAAAAAAGTCTTAAAAGTCGAGAGGATCGACTTCATTGCACCGAGTTTTATCCCATATGGCTCCGTCTCTTTTCCGCAGGGCGACCTGTCAAAAGCGTCGAACAAAGCTCGAACTCCTTAGCTCCAGCGACGACCTCCAGGAGTCTCCGAGAAACATGCACCCATGAACCGAAAGACGTATCCCGGGATCGAACTCACAACCTTCGGAGCGCGAGACAGACGGCTTGATCACTTTGCCACGGAGACTCCCGAATCGTTGTTAGTTATTTACTCGGACAGTCCAGTGTGTTCGTAACATTCGTTTCTGGAACTACATCTTCGTTGTTTTCAAGCTCTTCCTAATTTGTTATTTCACGTTACTTGATCCACTGCCATAAAGTAAAACAGATTATACATAACATGTCAGTGTTCTCTTTCTTATTTTCAATGGTAGTGACTTATTGCATTTTCTGAAATGCAGCTTTCTGCTCTTAATCTCTGTCACGACTCTGTTTGTCCGAAAGCCCCAAGGTATTTAAATTAATCATTTTGGTTGAACAGTTTTCCTTCTATTGCTATATCAAATTTTGGTGTCATCTTTTTGTCTTTGATATAACCATTGTTTCTGTTTTCGTCATATTCAAGGAAAGTCGCTTTTTTTTTTTGGTGCACTCTTTGTTACTACAGTGTCCAAAGAATGTGCATATTTCGTATTTTCAGCCATCGATACTGTGTCATCTGCATAGCTTAGATTATTTATATTATAACCAACTTGTATTCCTGGCCTCTCTTTGATCTATCTAATTATTTTCTTCGCTATAAAGAGAAGAGACCCGGCGAGAAAATACACCTTTGTGTTACTCGTTGCTTTATCTGTTCATAACTGCCTTATTATTGTTCGACTTTTAACGCCTTTCCTATCAATGTTAACATCTTTCAACATTTGTATCCTTACATCGTGGTTTCATTTATAATATATAAACCACAAATATACGTCTTTCTGTGTCTTTTGATTTCTCTCTCTCTCTCTCTCTCTCTCTCTCTCTCTCTCTCTCTCTCTCTCTCTCTCTCTCTCTCTCTCTCTCTCTCTCTCTCTCTCTCTCTCTCTCTCTCTCTCTCTCTCTCTCCTATGTAAATGTAACATACACATTTGATGAATGAAAGATGAGTGATCGAAAGGGCCGAATGTAAGACGGGCCTGCGTGCCCAATTTGTTACCCTTTTAAAATAAAGTTCGTTCGTTCTCTCTCTCTCTCTCTCTCTCTCTCTCTCTCTCTCTCTCTCTCTCTCTCTCTCTCTCTCTCTCTCTCTCTCTCTGGTGTGTGTGTGTGTGTGTGTGTGAAAAATAAACACCGTTACTTATTAAAAGAGGTCATGGGCTGAACAGCAGAGGAAAAGTGCACCAGTGAAAGCAACGTAGATGTACAACATCTAAAAACTGACTCAAAAAACGCCTGTATACGTGCAGGAGAGGTGTGGGGAACGCACTGCAACCAGCCTTCAATAGAAGCTAGGTATTTTATGATGGTGATGCTGATAGAAGCGGACGGATAACCATAGCAACTAGAGGGACAGCAAAGGCGACAAACTAACGGACACAAAAAGTAGATGACAAAATGTGTTGGCAGATCATCATCATGTCCTGCAAACTGGCGTAGGCGTTCATGTCTCTCCATAGATCTCGGTTTCTGGTGTTCTGGATCAACTCTGCTGATGATATCCCTCCATGTCATCGTCTCAGCCTATCCAGCATTATTTACTTCGGTCTGCATTTGCCTTACTAAGTAATGTTTATCAATATACTAATTGGAATGTGTATCTCTCAAACTACCACGGAAACATACTGATGAATGATATATGTGATGAATTATGCTACCACCGTACAACGCGCCATATTGTCATTAGCTGCGTATCCCTATACTAACAGGAGTGTGTATCCATAAACTAAATGGAATCTCAAAACAATGTTTTCCCGTAGTGAATTTGAATAACGAAGACACAAACAATAGATTGCACGATTTATTGCCTGGCATATTTCGCTGCATTTCGTCAGGTACATACTGCAGAAATCACACAACTTACGTGAATTAACTAGATAAATCCTTCAAGTTGAAATATACACATATTCGCACAGTAATGTCAATTATCTACCACGGTAATTTAAAATCTGTATCCCTATGCTAACAGCATGTGTATCCCTTTACTAACAGCATGTGTATCCCTATATTAACTGGAGTATGTATCCCTATACAAATTGGAGTGTGTATCCCTATACAAACTGCATTGTGTATCCCTATACAAACTGGAGTGTGTATCCCTATACAAACTGGAGTATGTATCCCTATACAAACTGGAGTATGTATCCCTATACAAATTGGAGTGTGTATCCCTATACAAACTGCATTGTGTATCCCTATACAAACTGCATTGTGTATCACTATACCAATTGTAGTGTGTATCCCTATACTAACTGGAATGTGTATCCGTATACTAAATGGAGGGTGTATGGAGTGTGTATCCACTGAAGTGTGTATCCATATATTCCCTCGAGTGGAACTCCAATCACTAGGTAAATCATTCGAAATGTCGATAACGGGGCTGATTACCTGCTTTTTATTTCTACGTTACATAGATGTCTAACCAGATCACACCTGTAGAGTAAGGTCGTGTCATCGCTCATGGGGAAAACATGATGGGCATTGATGAGACAGGTGGGGAAATAGCACCGAAACACACTCGGCACTCTCAGTTTAAATGCCCAAGAAAATGGCGGTTGGTGCGATGTGGTTTTCGAGGAGGTTGTTCAGAATATCGGATGAGAGAATACACACGCCAAAATATTGAAAGTTGCAGGTGTTAGCAGACTAATCCCCAAACCCATCAGGAAAAAC
The DNA here is from genome assembly GCA_014155875.1 of Cepaea nemoralis. Taxonomy (NCBI): domain Eukaryota; kingdom Metazoa; phylum Mollusca; class Gastropoda; order Stylommatophora; family Helicidae; genus Cepaea; species Cepaea nemoralis. The sequence goes on from JACEFZ010012089.1 coordinate 9,921, forward strand.
ATATGTACGGACAAAAATTGCAATACGAAAACATACTCCTCACTTCACGTTTACCTGGGGAGGAAATTGGAGGTAACTGAGATGTGGTTTTTCACGAAGTTGTTCAGGACATCCAAGGACAGAAACGATCAACGCCAAGGTTTGACAACCGCATGTTAGTAGACGTTTCATCAAAACAATAAGCAAAAACAGGAACATTTTACAGAAAGTGGAATATAGAGATTATCGTTATATGATAATATTCTAAAGAGAAACGACAGAGAAAGATGCATATGGAAAACTAAAGAGCTGGGCAACAAATGAAAAAGATTCTCGGTGACAGCCAACAAGCATCTAAAACAAAAGTCTCTATTACTGCCTAAACTGAATCTAACTAAAATGTATCCAGTGCTAAGGAATGTGAAGTTAAACAACGCGAATTAGACCCTTTTCAAAATGGGGGAAGAAAGTGGGAGCCAATAGGCTGACGGGTTCACCTAAGTTAGTTGGTTGCACTCTTTACAGAACGTTGCCATCAACACCATTATTTACTAAGTATTTTTGATTTTCTAGCCACATTTACGTTTAATAGTTTGCAAATACTGTCTGAACGACTGATGTTCATACCATTGAAAAAATCAACGCAAAGCGATCTTCCCCCAAATTGCCAGCCGCTGCTTTGGAACCCGGTATGTCTTGATTGCCAAACAGTGTTCACTAGCCCCAAACGGCTTCATCTACCCGACTGCCAACAACACAGTTCTTCAGTTAGCTATAGAATTAGCGCAGGTTTCTCCCTGCGAGTCCTGGGCGCCACCGGACGACGCAGTGGTTGCAACCTGTATATCCCTCCGTGATGCGTGTCACGATTTCTGTTGTGAATTCCGTTAGTGCAGACATGTCGGTCATGGCGCCATGTGAAGGTGAGGACAGTGCGGTGGTTGTTGGTATATTTGCAGACTAAACATTTACTGCCAGAGGGCTTTCAATGAAAACCTTAAATGTTGGTGTTGTGTGTGTGCGTGCGTGCGTGTGCTTGCGTGCGTGTGTGTGTTTTGAGTGACGTTCGGGAAAAGTGTAGACCAAATGTATCATTTTTCGATGTAGTCACCACTACAAGACCTACAGCGCCGATAAATTGCTTGGGTTCCTGTAGAATTTCTCCGTAATCCCGTATACTCTCGTGAGTAACGTGACGACGGCGAGAATCGGTAGCGGTTCTAACCGCTTCGGTAACTTATGGGGTATTTGAGCCGGTCGCTTAGAAAGCTATGGCACACTACTGAGCGTAATCTTGCCAAGAAATCAACAATCAGCTGAAAGATGCTGATGTTGACAGCGTTGACCTGTAAAGGATATGCAAACATTTTTTTTTCCTGCAGAAACAAATTCTCTTGGTCGCGCGTGTAACCACTCTAGGGTCACTACTCAGTGTGCCTGACCCGGTCGTGAACAGTCTGTCACAGAAGTCACGCCGTTTTGAAACTTCCTACTCCACTCATACACTTGCTGAACCTTCATTCGGCGATGAATTTCTATAGGTATCACCCCTTCACTGATCAAAATACGGATAACAGACCGCTGTTCCTTTTTAGTGCATGTGAAAAGTGGAACGGCCATCTTTAAACTGCCCTTATGACGTCACTATGTTCGTCTGCACCGTGATGACACGTATTTAACACGTTTGACATCTTTAACAACAATATCGACAGGTTACAAGACAATGGTATGGTTATTATTATAATTATCATACTTTTAAGGTTTTCATTTGAATCCCCCTCGTATAATACTCGGGAACAGAATAGTAACACCCTACTGAACACATTTAACGAAAGCACAATCAACTAACTATAAACTACTTTAACATAACCAAGTCACAAAATCAGACGATTGCCAAATTCAGGATAAGGTGATTGTTTTTGGTTCACGTTATGAGACGAGGAGGTCTCGAGTTGATATTCACAACCTGGAAGATCGCGGGTGTTAGAGACAGAAACAGAAAATGACGGATGGACTAAAAAAATGGCACAACGGATGATCTGCTGTTATTTGTCCTTTGCAGGACGTTGTGATCAACCCTAGGTTGGTTTTCTGAGCGATTTTACGTTTATAAGTTAGCAAGATCAACTGATCGCACACAAAGACCACAAAGAACAGATGTTTATGGCGGTATATATACATATACATATAGCCTAGGAATCACCATACAGCTGAGAGATGCTGATGTTGACCGCAATATCCTGAAACAGGATGGAAATGCTGGGGGGGGGGGGGGGGGGGGGGGGGCGAATGCGGGGGGGGGGGGGGGGGAATATATATATATATATACTTACTGTTTTGGCGCTCGCTCGCTTTGAATTCGAACGAAGTACAATCACGCTACTTCTAGTAGACACTGACTGCATTTTGCGTGTGGATTAGTTTTCCCTATTACCAGTGTCCCTCGCCAATAGGTGAGAACACTCTAACTTCAGAGGTACTTGTAATTTACGTCCCCAAGTCAAGGGCGAGGAGTTAACATTTTAGTCCAACTGGCCACTGTAGGCCGGCTCCGTGGCGGTGGTGTTACGGACACAGTTCATGATCCCGATTACCCACGTTTGAAAAACTGCTGCACACGATTTGGCAGCAGACCTCGTTGCATTGATTTTTTTACGAAATGGTATGGGTGCCGCTCGTTCAGAAAGCAATGGCAGACTACTGAACGTAAACTTGCCAGAGGATCACAACAGCAAAACATGCTGGTGTTGACTGTGACGTCCTGTAAAGGATATGCAACTAACGAGGCTGGTTTAGGGGTTGAGTCCCTACCTCAGCATCAGCACACCGGATGTTTAAGAACGAGCATTTTTATCTATTCGGCCATCCTGACCTCCTTGTAGCGGTATGTGATCGCCTGCGGCTCCCCCCCCCCCCCCCCCCCCCCCCCCCCCAACAACAACTCATATTATGATGATGAACCGGTGAATATAATAGATCGTGAAAATCAACTAACAATCTCTGTGTGTCACGTGTCTGTGTGTGGCGTGAATGTGGCAATAACCGCAATTAACAATGACAACTTTTCGGTCACAATTAATTTCTGATGAAAAAAGTTCTGTGGGGGAGTTGTCGACCTCGGGACTCCAGAAATACCTCGTTTGTGTAGAAATTTCGGCAATTTGATCGTGCTAACGATGTTCTGGGGCTCTAATTGGCAGTCTTTCCAAGATCAGCTCTCCGCATCAAGATGCCAAACTGCCTTAATTAATTCAGCGAAAGCTGTTCGGTGCGGTTTTGGCTATTTAAAAAAAAAAAAATATTATTATTATTATTAGAGTCGCTTAAATTGCACACGGAATATCTCCATTAGTGCTCCACTCTCTTCGTATAGAACACATAACGAAAATCTCTGTACTGTGCACTGGCTCTGTAGCACAGGCGATGATCCACGTGTGTTTATAACAGGATTAAACATCATATCATTGTTCTTTTTTTTTTGGGGGGGGGGGGGGGGGGGGGGAGCGGGGACGGAGAATATATATATATAATATTGTCTGAGGTGTTGTCTTTCATTCATTCCTAAGTGTCGCTTTACACATTGGCCAAAGTGTCGCTTTACACACAGGCCAAAGTGTCCCTAAACATACCGTACTAAGTGCCGCTGTATATTCAGTACTAGATGTCCCTATCCATTCATTACTAAGTGTGAGCATACTGGGCAAAGTGTCCCCATGCATACCGGCTTTATTATCGCTCCATGTGAGCCCGTGTAATACTGTTTACATGAGCCGTAAAGTTGCTGTATATTAAAGCCTAACTTTTGCTCTTTGATCAGGCCTAGGTGTCGCTATTTCTCGCTGTAAATATGCATCCAAGTTTCGCTACTTGTTATAACCAACGTGACTCTTACTTGTTTATGCCCACCTGAGTAGTTAGAAAGGCGCAAATCGGGTATCATTTGCCGGAGCCTCCGGCAATTGACCTTGACCTCGGCTGATTTTCACTCCCCCTCGGTCATGTAGTTGGGTGGGGTACGGGGTGGTATCTAGGTCATATCTAAGGGCGATAATTCTAATATTTTATGTTTCTAAGGGCAGATAACTATTGAGTGGGTGTATAAAAATTTTAATTAATTATTAAAAATAAATAAAATAAATAAAATAAAAATAAATAACGACGGGGTGCAGGGTGGTGGCGAGGGGGGGGGGGGCGCGTGGGGTGACGCTAGGTGATTTGGGTTTAAACACTATCATCACAGGGTTACAAATGAAAACCTTAAATGTACAGATGGTCGATATTATTGATTTTAACGGGTATAGCTTTGTGAAATTCGTTGGTGATGGTGTGGGTAGCGGCTATTAGTGCTTTGTAGAGTGTCTGTAGTGGCCTATACACTATCATCATACGGGTTACAAATGAAAACCTTAAAAAGTAAAAATGGCCGATAATATTGATTTTTAGCGGGTATAGCTTAGTGAAATTCGTTGGTGAGGGGGTGGGTAGCGGGCTATTAGTGATTTTTAGAGTGTCGTAGCTGCCTATACACTATCATCATACGGGGTACAAATGAAAACCTTAAAAAGTAAAGATGGCCGATTTTAATGATTTTAGCGGGTATAGCTTACTTAAATTTATTTAAGGGATGGGTAGCGGCTAGTAGTGCTATGTAGAGGGTCGTAGTGACTTATTCACTAACATAACACGTGTTACAAATGAAACCTTGAAAGCTAAAGATCGCTGATTGTAATGGATATAGTGTAGTATCATTCGGCGGTAAGGGGTGGGTACCAGGTATTAGTGGTCAAGCAGTGGTCAAGTGGTGATCAAGTGAGGAAATTTTAGGGAAAAAGTGGTTGTAATGATATGGTGATGATTAAAGGGTGGTAAATTAGTGGTCAAGCAATGGTCAAGTGGTGGTTAAGTAAGGAAAATTTTAGGGAAATTTTAGGGAAAATTGGTCGTAGCGACATGGTGATGGTTAAAGGATGGTAAATTAGTGGTCAAGCAGTGGTCAAGTGGTGGTCAAGTAAGGAAAATTTTAGGGAAAAGTGGTTATAATGATATGGTGATTATTAACGGGTGGTAAATTAGTGGTCAAGTAGTGGTCAACCAATGGTCAAGTAGTGGTCAAGTGGTCGAGTGACCACAAAAATTGTAGAGGACAAATTGCCCTAAGTTTAGGGTTTGGGTTAAAGTGATCGATGACATGGTAAAGTAGCGGTCAAACCAGGGGTCAAGGGCAAATGAACATTAAAAGGTAGAGAAAAGTCCCGTATATTGAAACGGTATGTTAGAATGGTCGACAAGGGGTCAAGCAGGGGTCAAGTAGTGAAACCCAGTGGTCACCGCTCAAGTGATAAAATTGTAGGTATGGTACGTGTAGGAAACAGAGATGGATAAATTAAGTAGTGACGTGTCAAGTAGTGATCAAGTAGGGGCAAGTACGGGTTTCAAATGGCGAGGGACCACTTAAATTGAAGGGAAAGTAGGTAGTGAACTGTGTTGAAAAAATGATCGATGACGGCTAAGTAGTGGTAAAGGGTCGAAGTGATATTTAAATGTGGTGAAAGTGGGTATAGTGGCATGGTTTTGATGATCAAGAGTGGTCAAGGGGTGCTCAAATGTGGTCAAGTAGTGGTCAAGTAGTCGAATGCCCACTTAAATTATAGGGTATGGTAGTGTAGTGAAACGGTGAGGGAAAAATATAAGGCCCCTAGTCAAATAGGGTAAAGTATGGTGAAGTAGTGTCAAGGGTCGAATACACTTAAATTGTAGGGTAGGGATGGTAGTGACAGATGAGGGTTTAAAAGTGACGATGAAATGATCAAGACGTTTTTCCGACTGCTAAGTTCAGAAAAGTAAGCCTTACTGCGGAAATTTTTCCTGACAGGATCGCTCGAGCAATTTTGTTTTGATCAATAGCCCCTAGGGTACACAAACACATGGACAATATTTAATTGGTCAAGATGGCGCGACCCTACAACATGGGTAATTGCTACAACCAAACTACTTTCCTTTCACAAAAAAGGCAAATAGGGTTCCACCGGGGCGGGGTAATGGGACTCTGGACAGGGGGTAGAGGGAAACTATAAAAAAAAAGGGTGTCCTATGGTTGTCAGTCGGGAAAACCCTAACGTATGATGATCACGTGTAAAGGAGTGAAAAAGGCCACAAATGCATATCCCCCCACTGCATCGAAGGGTAAAAAAGGTCCCCCCCTTTCTTCTCTCTCTTTTCTAAAACCCTTTGTAGTCCTAGTGTATCGGTTACCCCAAAAGGACACCGAGCATCAAACAAAAAAAACGCCCCGATTCAACTTAGGCAATGCACGTAACATGAAGGTACATGTCCGCCGTCATAATCAGGACTTATCACGACAAATAGATAGCCACATTTCTTTTCCTTTTTGTGCCCATGTGTTTTACACTTCTCCAGAAAACCCTTTCAAGGGAAAATATTATTATTTTCAGGTTTTCTGTCAGTGCCCCACTCCAACAGACAAAAATACACGTTCTATGTACCACCAACCCTCAAAAAAGAAAAAATGTTTGGGCAAAATATTAAAATTATTGGCAAATAAGAAATATATACCCAAACTTATAAAAAGTAGGAACAATGTAACCAAAAGGGAAATATCTTAGCCAAAAAAAGGAAAATTTTTTTTGCCAAATAGAAACAATAATAAACAGTAACGATAATCTTGTCCACACTTATGAAAAGTGGGAAATTTTTTAGTCAAAAGAGAAAAAAGATTGACCAAATAAGAAATACCCCAAAACCAAACTTATGAAAATACGAAACTTGTTAAACAAGTATGAAAATGTACGACCAAACAGAGAAATATATACCAAATTAAAAAAAGTAGGAAATATGTTAACCCAAAAGGGGAAAAATTTGGGAAAAATGACCAAATGGAAAATTTCTTGGGCCCAAAAAGGAAAAAAGTAGCCAAATGGGGAAAATATTGTCCAAGTAAAGAAAAATCCCCCCAAAAACTAGGAAAAGTACGAAACTTGTTAAGATGTAGAAAAGGTATCGACCAAGTAGAGAAATATATCACCCAACTTTAAAAAAAATAGGAAAATGTTAACCACAGAGAAAAAAACCTTGGGCCAAAAAGGAAAAATTTTTTAGCCAAAAAGGGGGCAAAATTGTAAAATGACGAAATACCCCAAACAAAACTTAGGAAAATACGAAACTTTGTTCAGCAAGTATGAAAAGGGATCGACCAAAAGAAAATATTACCTAACCTTATAAAAGTAAGAAAAACCAAAAAAAATTTTGGTAAAAAACCAAATGGGGGAAATATCCTTTCCCCCCAAATTAGGAAAATTGTTAAAAAATGGGGGGAAAAAATTCCCCC
>JACEFZ010012090.1:0-17387 GCA_014155875.1 Cepaea nemoralis
AAATTCTTCGTTACCCCAAACCATAGCAGATGCCGTCTATGCTAACCTATACAACATCACAGCCTATCCGGGTTTTAGCATGTGTTCACAATTAACCGTGAAATACATTCCTTTTAAAAGCATGCCAATAGAACATTTTCTCTTCGAGGTGAACTGAGTTTTATAGAGACAATAAGTCTCAAAATGTCACATAAAAAATTGGGAATCGTTTTCCGACTATGCGTTGCTATAAATAAATTCTCGTTTATGCTCCGTTTTGTTTTATATTTGTTGAGGGTATTATATCAGTGTCTATTTTTTGAAGGGACTGGCAATCACAAAAGTGTATGACCCATCTCTTTTAAAAGGAAGCTGGGCCCCCCCCTCTTCTTATATGTAAATAGATAAAGAATACGACCCTTGAAAGTTTTACAACTCGGATTTGGTTATTTTCTAAGGGTGTGGGGTCCTTTTTTAATAGAAAAAGTAATCACTGGGTTTGTCCCCTGTCTTTCCACCGGGTATTTAATGGTATGCTCACGAACCCCCGTCTTCCATCTTAAAAAACTGTCTAAAAAGACTTTTCTCAATAAAAATCAGGTGAAATAAACATGGATTTGGAACAGTTAAAGATGAAGATCTCCTGTTCTCTTTCTCAAAATTAAAATTCTCTTATGTAATGTGTATTTTTTAAATTAAAACATTTAAACAAACACAAGTAGCATTGACCACAGTTTTTACAATAAGATAGAGTTACCCACCTAGTTGGACTGACCTTTAAATGGAAGAGATCTTCACATTTAAAAAAATTTTTGACTGGGCCAGTGTCTTTTGGCCTATTTGACATTTTCTTTTTTTCATCAGCGTTAACATGTACAGAATAAAAATAGAACAATCTTTCATAGGACCAATATGTCAGTAAAAAAATAAAACTTCATTGTTTAAATGTTTTAACTACCAAATGTTGTATATTTAAAGTTCTTCTACATATAACCATAAGTCAAAAATCATTTCCTGAGGGGTGAAGTTTGGTAGTGAAAAAAAAACCTGGTGCGATGAGATGTGGAAAAGCCGGGGTCCATGGTCTTTTGATCCACTTCATTTTGGGGCCAGTTTACTTCACTGAAGGCTTCTCATTCTCTGCTTAAGGCTGGAGTCATCTGCCTCACAGGTGTTGATCATCCTTCACTCCTCTTCCCTCCTTTTTGGGTTAGGTGTGGCACCAAGACATCACTGTTTAAAATTCATACGGGTATGTATAATCCTTTACAGCATGTTCTAGTGTGAACACCATAACAAAAAAAAATGATAAGAACAGAAAAAGTTTTGCTGTGTTATTTTGGGGGTGGGTCAGAGATTTTACACTGGATGCGCTTCTGTTGTCTGGTCCCTGCTGATGCATTTCCTCAGTACCTGTAGTTCAGTGAGTAGTGTCAGTCAGACCAGATAAAGTGATAATGTGATGTTCCCTGAATCATGGTAATCAAGCCTGACAGGCAAGATCAAAATATGAGATGCATTTGTAAAATGGCATACATTTAAACATCCACATTACTCATTTGTTCTACATTGTGATAAAATTTGTTTATCTGTATTTCCAAGGCAACTACTTCCTATTCCAAACATTTCCTTGTTCCTGCTGTTGTGGTGTGAGTTGTGTGGTGTGAAGTGTTTTTGTGTTGAGTTAACTTCTGTTTTTGGGGGGTTTCCATAGATGTACTAATTGTCCTCACATCTACATCAGTTAATATGAGTTTAACTCATCAGTGTGCTTTTATTGGGGTTCATGTCCAACATGCAGAATTTCTGATGTGTATTTGTTACAAAAATGTAATCTATACAAGGTCATGACACAATATATTAGAAAAAATTATTACTTAAAGTATTTTTCCCTAATACTCTCCTCCTCTCTGTCTACTTATACTTCTCCTACATCTTTTACCAGTGCACATCATGTCTATTCCGTTGGCGACACAGTTGGCTATAGACCAAGGTATTTCACCCTTTAGTCTGAGCAGATTAAGTAGGTCGGCTATCACAAATGGCGTTTGTGAACGTAAACCTATTTTAAGCAATGCAGTTGATGTAATGCGTTGTCTAAATAAAATCTGACACATGAATAAACTAATTTCTATCAAATACTATTTGTTTTCAATTCGTAAAGAGAAAAGGAAGAGTATAATTCCTGTTTCAGTTCTTTAGATTGCAACATAGACAGAATTAAGTACAATTTTAAAGCGAGGTAGTGTTTCGTTTGCACCAGCTGACTGTCTCTGCAGAAGCGTTTTCTAGAATTGTTTGATGAAAAGCATTTGAGTGCATTGGAAATTTCACCTCATACATTATTCTGTGATAGATTATAGTCATATGCACATAGTGAAGTTGTTAGATGTAGTGTAGAAAGTCAGAGTTTGCAGTTTTGAGAAATTATAAGATGTCGGTTTCGCCGGGGAAGTGGCGCCAGTATTGAAGTTGCGATCGGCAGTTTTTCACATTTTCAGAGATTTATTTTATCAAAAATACAATTCATTGGACGCACAACACTGGATTACCTTTACTTTATACATCTTGGTACCACTTAGATCTGAGAATCACAAGCTTACCTCAGACTAGATCAAACTGCCTGTTGTAAAAGTTTGAAAGTTGGACAACACACAGCTTTGGTGACTGCTCGCTCGCTCTGAAGTCATAGAAGTGCGCGGTTTTATTAAAGCGGCGCCCGAGCTGGGGGACGCTATATCCACGTGATGTGTCTCTACCAGTCACATTCTATTCTGTTGACGCTAACTTTTCTATTTTTATCCTGGCATCTGTCTGTCATTAGTATCGCTTAGTGAGTTCGATTTTCTACGGTGCTGTAATTGTTTTGATAATCTCTGGGTTGCTGTGTAACGTTGACGCGCTGTAAAATGATGGATAGGTGAATATGTCACAATCAGCGACGTGTTATGTTTACTATATGAAGATTAGTGTTTGCTTAAGAAATTTAACCTGATTCGTTTGTCAAAAACAGCACCGAATTAACATATGGTATTTACATCCACCTATTCGAATTCCAATTTTCGAGAAAAAAAATTCCAAGTTTGGTCTCGTCTAACCTGCTTCCTCAGCGGTGGTTATTGTTGAGAGCCGTGGTTTTTGTTGGTTTTTATTCGTTTCTTGTCTTGTTCGCTCTTACGAGTGAGTCCTCCCTCGGACCGGTTACATTAGCGTTTGTGTCTGTGACGTCAGCTGGGGAGGGGGAGGGGTTGGTCGGCGGCTATCCTTTGTGCCCGTCTCCTCTTGTGGTTTCCTTTGTTTGTGTAGGTTCCTGGCTCGTCTGGCTTGACTTGTTGTAGTCCTTATCATTGGCACCTTGCCGTCTTGACAGACGATAGTTTGTGTTTTAAAAAGGCATAATAACTTTTAACTATGGCGGTAGCGAGTGTGACTGATAAGGCCAATTTGCGCTGTAAATGTCCGTTCACAGTGGGTGCATGTGAACACGTGGTCATTTCCACCATCATGCACCATCTTACGTCTCAAACGCTTGGTGTGTGACTTTTCTGCAATAATTTTCTCCTGTGACTTTATTCCATTTCTGATATTTGCCCTCCATGCAACACGCTCAGCGGCGACTTGCTCCCAATGTGCATTATCAATACCTGTATCAATCATGTCCCGCTTACACACATCTTTGTATCGTAGTAGAGGCCGACCCTGAGATCTCTTACCCATCTGTAATTCACCAAAAAAGATATCCTTTGGTATTCTACCATCATCCATCCTCCTAAGATGTCCTATCCATCTAAGTCTACGAAGACTGAGCATGGAATAAACTGTCACACAACCTGATCTTTCCAATACTTCAGTATTTGTGATTTTGTCTTGCCACTTAATACCAAGAATTCTTCGCAGACACCGCATATGAAAGCTGTTTAAGTTGTTCTCTTGGTGTGAGTAAGTTGTCCAGGTTTCACTGCCATAGAGAAGAGTACTAAGGACACAGGCTTGATAGACAAGGACTTTTGTTTTGGCAGTAAGCTTCCTGTTCTCCCAGACTCTTTTTCTTAACCTGTTCATTGTTGTTGCTGCCTTACCAATCCGGATGTTGATTTCCTGATCTAGGGATAATTTGCTATTTACCACTGATCCTAGATATGTAAAATGGTCTACTATCTCTAGTTCGGCGTCGTCAATAAAGATTGATGGTACCCCATGTGCACCTTGTGACATAATCTGTGTCTTCTTTTTGCTAATTGTTAAACCAAATTCAGAACAAGCATTGGAGAATGCAGATAGTAGACATTGCAATTCTTCCTCAGAGTGGGTCGTAACTGCAGCATCATCTGCAAAAAGCAACTCTCTGATCAGTACCCTCCTAATTTTGGTCTTAGCCTTCAATCTCTGAGCATTGTAGAGGCCGCCATCTGAGCGTGAGTGAATGTATATACCACCATCCTGATCACGAAATGCATATTTCAGTAGAAGTGAAAAGTATATTCCAAAGAGGGTGGGAGCTAGTACACAACCTTGCTTAACTCCACTCTTGATTTCAAATTCTTCAGAAGTTGCACCATCAAACTTGATTATACCCTTCATGCCTGTGTGGAACGATTCCACAATGGACAGAAGAGTTGGTGGGCAGCCAATCTTCTTTAGTGCCTTGAACAGACCCTCACGACTGACCAAATCAAATGCCTTTGTGAGGTCGATGAAGGCAATAAACAGTGGTTGATTCTGTTCACGGCATTTTTCTTGCATTTGTCGCAATGAGAATATCATATCAGTGGTAGACCGGTTCTGTCGAAAGCCACACTGTGATTCGGGGTAGACTTGATCTCCTAGGACTTGAAGTCTGCGCAGAACAATTCTGGCAAATACTTTTCCAACAATACACAGAAGTGAGATACCCCTATAGTTGTTGCAGTCGCTCCGATCGCCCTTGTTCTTGTACAGTGTTATGATGCTTGAATCTTTGAAATCCTGTGGGACTTGTCCTTCACGCCAGCATAGCTCTATTAGCTGGTGGATCTGTATAGTGAGTGTGTCTTGCCCACTCCTGATAACCTCTATTGGAATCCCATCCTTACCTGGAGCCTTGCCAGATGCAAGTTCATTTATAGCACACTTAACTTCTGTTATGGTGGGAAGTGTGTCCAGGTGGTCAAGAGTTGGTAGAGCCTCTATGGCGTTGAGGGCATCATCCGCTAGTTTGGTCTCACTTGAGTAAAGCTCCAAATAGTGCTCTACCCATCTGTCCATCTGCTGTTTCTTATCAGTGATGATTTCTCCAGTCAAGGTTTTCAATGGTGCACTTCTTTTGATCACTGGACCACAGGCTTTCTTTATTCCTTCATACATGCTTCTTATGTCTCCCTTATCACTTGCGATTTGAATGGACTCACATAACTTGATCCAATAATCATTTGCACACTGCCTGGCAGCCTTTTGCACATCCTTCCTAGCTTGCCTAAGCTCACTCAGAGTGTTACGCGTTGGTCTTTCCTTGTTTCTTAAGAGAGCTTTCTTCTTCTTATCAATCAAGGGCTGCAGAGTCTCGCTGTTGGCCGCAAACCAGTCCTGCCTCTTATGATCCACAGTGCCGTAAACCCCTACGGCAGTTTTATAAAGAGTTTCCTTAATTTGACCCCACTTTTCATTTACTGTACAATTTTCTGGTGTATCAGTGAAAGCGTCTTCAAGTTGCTGTTGAAACTGAAAGCACTTTTCAGGATCATGAGTATTAATAATATTAATCCTGAGGCTAGATTTGTGTTTAGCTGTGTAGATTCTCTTTGGTCTCAGTCTAACCCTTGCAACAACCAAAGAATGATCCGTATCACAGTCAGCACTGTGGTAACTACGAGTCAATGATATATGGTTCAGATGTTGTCTCCGTGTGATGATGAAGTCCAGCTGGTGCCAATGGCCGGATCTTGGATGTTTCCATGTGACCTTATGCATCTCTTTTGTTTTAAAAAAGGAGTTTGTAATACATAGGTCATTACTGGTGCAATGCTCCAGCAGCCTTTGCCCATTTTCATTCATGCGACCGATGTTGTATTTTCCAAGGCACACTGGCCATGAACTCGAGTCCTTGCCCACACGAGCATTGAAATCACCGAGCATATAAATGTAGTCAGATTTTGGAACTGCCTTGATCACGGAGTCTAACTCCTCATAGAACGAATCCTTCACATCATCAGAGGAATCGAGTGTCGGTGCATATGCAGTAATAATGGTGGCAAACCCACAAGAGGTTGCCAAGCGCAGGGATAATAGTCTTTCATTTCCTCCTGCTGGAATTTCAATCATTCCCAGTAGCGAATTCTTCACTGCAAAGCCCACACCGTGTTGCCTTTTTTCTGCCTGCCCTCTACCCTTCCAGAAAAAGGTGTAGTTGTTTTCCCTGAGTGACCCTTCCTCAGCGAGGCGAGTCTCCTGCAGGCCAGCAATATCAATGTTTAGACGATTGAGTTCGGCATCAATCACAGCCGTTTTTCTCACATCGTCAATATTGGTCAAGTCAGTGGAAAATCCTGGACACATGGTTCTCACGTTCCAGGTTGCAAGCCGTAGCTTGAGGTTTCTATTTTTATTTTTGTTTGTACCTGGTGCATTGGTTTTACAGCCTGCGATTCAGATTTTGTCCTAGCCCCAAGCACCCATTGAAGCAGGCAGGCTGTGGCGGATCAGCACCCAATTGGCTGGGGGCTGCCCAGCTTGAGGCGGGCGGTAGCTGATCAGTGACACCTATAGGTGTCTCCCACCGTCAGAGGCAACGCGTGGCGCCCCATGTCTACGCCAACTGACAAGGACTTATAACCCGTAACAGTTGCCTCTCGCTTTGATTCCGAGACCAGTTAAGACCAGGGATGGAGTTATTGCCTCTCCATAGCACAAAGCCTGGGCTAAAATATAGAGATCATGTGTTGCCCATGCAGCATGATCCCTCTCTCGGCCTGCCTAGTTTACTCCAGAGGAAAGGTAACACCCCTACATCTGGAACAAGACAAGCTGCAGAAGCTGCCGGATCAGCAAAGCAATGCTCTAACTGTCCGCCTGTCGGAGCTTCGATCCTAGACCAGTCGCCAACCAAGGCTTAAGGCCTGGTCTGCCCTGCCATGACATTTTGTCTTTAGCTTGCATTTCCTAGCACCAGGGTAAGGCTTGTACCCTCCCAATTGCGCTCTTCCGCCCGAAGCCGTTGGCACAATGTGGGGTGTCGGGTTTGGTAAGCGCCGCCCAACGTTCAGCGCTAACAGAAACCAGGTAGTACTGTCTACTGTTTTACGGTAGCTCAGTCATATCTGACTAAGACCTGACAACAAGTAGTCCTTATAAGGACTTTTTATTTAGTATTTTTGCCTCCTTTTTATGTGTATTGCCTGTCGAAGCTTATCAATGCGATTTTCCTCCTTGTGGCTTTTTCACTTTCGCGTTTGAGTTCTTGCTGTCTTTCGATTGCTTCCTCTGTGGTCAGCCATGGGATGGCCTCTCCGTCATCTATATATTACTCGAGTTCGGCCTCATAGTCATACAGTATCTCCGGGTATATCTGTTTCCCCCTGAGTTTCTTGAGCATATTCTTTCCTTTTTCTTCCTGTCTCCTTATGTATTCCTCTTGCCTGAGTCCCTCTTGCCTTGCCCGTTTCTTTTCTGCTTCTATGCTCTCCTCCAAGGTAGGCCTCTCGGTAGGCCACTCCATGCCGTCGTCAGGGTCCTCATCTTGTCTTTCTTCGGCTGTCTGGCGGGATGTTGGTTTCCCCTTGGGTGTCTCGGGCGTCGTGGTTCGGCTGCTGGTTTTATCTTGCGGTTCCGGCTCGATTTTTTGTTGGGTTTCTTACGGCTTCTCTGTGGTATCTTCCATGGCTTCTATTATTTGTTTTGAATTGATTTCATTTCAGCTTTTTGCCGCTCTCTCTCCGCTTTTATGGTGCGTAGCATTTCTTCGTTTTCCTGCTTCAACTCAGCCATTTGTTCCACTTCTTGCTTGATGTTTTGCTGGATCTCCTTTATTTCCGCCAGTAGTTTCTCGTTGTCGCTGGTCGGAGTCGACGTCAGCAGTGCCTTGACTTGTTTCTTCAACTGATCTATCTGCTTTTGCAGTTGATCTCTTTCAGCTTGTGATATACCCGTGGCTGTCTCGCTACTCCGCAGTGCTTCCTTGGATGGTGTCTTTGTGGTAATTGCGATCTTTAAGGCGTCTCTGTGTCTTTGGAGGTAAGGACAGCCCAAGTATCTTGCTCCATACTTGCCCAGGCAGTTGGCGTGCTTTTGTTTGTTGTTGGGTGCTCGGAAGTTCGTGTCCAGCTTGGCCAGCGGACACTCTTTGAAGGCGTTGTGATCGGCGCAGAGCCGGCAAATTTCCGTCTTACTGTGACATGCTGCTCTGCTGTGGCCGGCCTTCTGGCATCTAGAACATTGAGTAATCCTTGGTATGAATCCTTCAGGTTGTTGTATTTTCTCGTCTATCGATACCTGGCGTGGTATCTCGCTGCCCTCAGTCGTCAACACTGGCGGCTTCAGTAGTAACTGTAGTTTCAGGTTCTTTGCTGCAGCTCTCATGAAAGTTCTCTCCGCCGTCTTCTTTACGCCTGTATCGGCTCCCAGGCTGCACATCGGGGATACTGCGTGTCTTTTGTGTTCTTGCCACGCGCCATTTACCCTTCAAAATGATTGTATAGTGAGGACGCAAATTTAGTGTGTGTTTTGACAGACAGACGGACAGATAGAGAGACAGACATTCTTTGTGAGAGAGAGACAGAGAAAAGTAAACAGTGAGAGAAAGAAAGAAAGAGAGAGAGAGAGAGAGTGAAAGAGAGAGGAGAGAGAGAGAGAGAGAGAGAGAGAGAGAGAGAGAGAGAGAGAGAGAGAGAGAGAGAGAGAGAGACTACAGGACCATTGTAGTCAGACAAGCTGTTGGATAGCCGAAAAGATCACAATGATTAAAATTCTTCTCTACGTCAAGATCAAGATGTCTTGTTTATGTTAATCCATACAACATTACCACCTATCCGATTTGAGCAGGCTTTACGACATGTGGTTTTTATTTGAGGCAACCTAACGTCAGAACATGGTCATGTCTTATCATCGAAATGAAAGACTGATAAAGTCATCATCATCATCATCATCATCATCATCATCATCATCATCATCATCATCATCATCATCATCATCATCTTCTTCTTCTTCTTCTTCTTCTTGTTTTGCCGTCAAGCGTCGGGGGAGAAATAATTGGCGATCCAGTACCCGATTTGTGGCACTGGATAGTGCCATTCCGTGTGACTGTACAATTTCTTCGCTGTCGTCTATCCATTTTCATCTCGGCCGTCCACTTTATCTCGTCGTAGATGATCTTTGATGTTGGGTCAGTGTTGGTAGTTGATGGCGTTGCATTCTAACGAGATGGCCAAACCATTTGATCTTCTGTCTTTCAATAAATGTGGCACAAGGTGTTGATCCCACTGTCTGTCTGATAACTACATTTCTTATTCGGTCTCGGATTCTTAAGTTGGCAGCTCTCCTCGGGCACCTGATCTCACAGGTGTTGATCTTGCGTAAGTGTGATTTGGATAATGTCCATGTTTGAGATTGTTAGCATAGGTTTGGTGTGAATATGCTGTTTATTGTCAGTCGTTTTGTGGACATATGTATGTTTAGAAGTTTGAGTGTGTGTGATAGCTGATATGTAAGTGCACTTGATTTTTGACATTTGATTTCGATCTTTCTATCCAATCTGCCATCTTCTGTGATCATACTTCCAAGATATTTGAATTCTATAACTTGTTTCAATTGTGGCGAAGTGTTCAAGCCGTCTGACTCGGGCTCCGAAGGTTGTGGGTTCGATTCCGGGCCGCGTCCTTTGGTTCACGAGTAAAATTTTTCGGAGACTCCTGTGGGTCGTCGCTAGAGCTACGAAGTTTGTGCTTTGTGCGACACTTTCCGCTCTGCGGAAAAAGACCGAGCCATATGAGATAAAACCCGGTGCAATGAAGTCTACCCTGTCGACTTTCAAGCGATTTTTTGTGTGTGTTTCAGATATAAAGTATGCACCAATAAAACGATATCGATCGTAGTGATAAAATGTTCTTAAGCGCTATAGAACATAACACTGTTGAATATGTATGAGACATAGACTTCTTCTCTCTGATTCTTCTTCGTTCCTCTTTCAAAGAAAAAGCGACACAACTAGTTATTACCTCAAAGGTAAGTGTATCCTATTTCGGAATGCACGCGTGTCAGGTTTAATTCCTCTTCTAGACAGATCCATCCAAGGTAACTGTTCTATCTTCTCGTGAGTAGATTTTCTTTCCTGCAAATTTTGCCATGGCAGCAGGCTTAAGGCCTGTTCGTTGCTATTTCCAGATACCTGCTGTTCTTCGTCCTTATTCGAGATTACCTCATTACCCAAGACATCAGAAGGATGAGTAATATCTTTAGCTACATAATGTACATGTGAAAATGTGTAACTCTATTCTGGGGACAAACCTTGCACCTATGAGCCTGAGATCGACAGTGTAATCTCTCAGCCACGACAGACAATAAGCCGATACTCTGAGAAATACAGTTAAGTTTCGATTAACCGTCACCGTCCATACGAGGATTTTGACGGATAACTGAATAGACGGATAACATAATAGATTGGTAACAGAATAGACGGATAACCGGATAGACGGATAACCGAACAGAAATCACTTAATTCATACGTACAGTTACGTGATTTCACTGCGGGCGTGGGACGAAAATGAAAATAACATTCTCTCAGAGTGAATAATACATACCTATTGTGTTTAATTTTATGATCCGGCCAATATAAACTTTAATATAAGAATAGTATTGTGCAGAAATGTATTGTAATACTATAAACCTACGTTACTTAAAAATAATCTGTCATCTCTTTTTTGTCTTTGATGCCCGAGCTTTATCCGCGGCGATGTTTCGTATCTTACACAGAAGTAGGATGCGTGTTGCATTTACCTCCTCCTGCATTTCAAACCAGTCGATGCACTTTGATAACATTGTTTCTGCTTCTGAGTGGCTAGTTGTAGGTTTTTCGTTCAGAACTGATCCAACATGGTCATCAATTTCTTCTTCTTCAATGGTAGTAACATTAGAAACGATTTCACCATCGTTCAAAGTTTCATAGTAAAACGTGGACAGTTTTAAAGATATCTGTTTGTTTGTTGATACCCGCGCATTTTTTAAAAAGGTAATGATGGATAACAGAAGTTGACGGTTAAACGATTGACGGTTAATCGAAGTTTTAATGTACCTCACAACAGTAGAAATAGAGTTTCTAAGAAAACTTTAGCGTAGAGAATACAATAGAAGGGCAGACACGCGAATAAGACAGTCTTGTTTGTTTATAAGTTACTAGGCAATTTTACGTACGTTGACTAATCTCGTATATTCACGTGAAGAACACCGCTGCGCGAGATTCAGTAGCGGGTCACGTCGCGTTTATAACTTACGGGGTATGTGAGCCGGTCGCTCAGAAAGCAATGGCAAACTGCTGAGCGTTATCTTGCCAAGAACATAAACAGCAGCTGAAAATGCTGGTGTTGACTTCAACGTTCTGTAAGGGATATGCACCTTTTAAAAAAAAAGTTTGCCATTGCGTTCTGAACGGCCTTACAACCGTCGAAATCAACGCAAAGAGGCCTGTTTCCAAATGCCCCGAGGCTGATTTCGAACCCTCTGCTGATTTCGAACCCTCGGCTCGACATGTCGGGTATTCTGAAACTGCGTTCACTAACCCATAAGCCGCAGACGCCGACAAGCCAGCTTGATCATCATCATGTGCCATGTCGATAAGCGTGGGTGGTCATTTTTCGCCACCTCACACGATACCAGAGTCGTGGATCAGCTTTGTCTTCTTGCCCCTTGTCCATGCCATGTGGTCAAGCCATCCATGTATTTACTTCCCTGCCTTCCCGTTATTCTTCCTCAACCCCCTCAATCTTGCCAGTTGTCACCAATTTCTCTAGTTTATATCTCCTCAATATACTTTGATAGATGTGTCTCTCTCCAGATCCATTATAAAGGCTACCCCTCGTCTTTTATCGCCAACATAACTGATTATACTCCTATGATGTTATCATGTCCACTCGTTTCCATCTTGTTTTACATATACCTAAGATGTTAATATTAAGTCTTCTCATTTCGTGTTTGATGTTATCCAGTTTTCCATCCACACTCATAGTTTAAGGTTTCGCATGCCCATTTTAAATATTGTCAAACTTTTACACACAGTCGCTTGCTGACGACCTGGAGTCATATGGTGCACATGAATACCCCTACCGTGCGAGACTGCTCCTGTGGAACATACATTTACTCAATTTCTCTGATTATCTGTGAAACTACGAAACATTATTATCTTTGCATCTGTAAAGAAGATAGTCTGCCATTGATTTCCTTCTCAGAAGTGACGATACTGGTCTATGAACGCAGCCATTGTCTCCAAAAGAGAGATACTCTGCCTACCGCTATGGAAGTGGAAGCCATAACCCATAACAACTATTTGTCGGCAGCTCTTCAACTTCATCCACAAGCCATGTTTTGTGCATATAGTTCTTGGGGATCCACTACGGGGATACATTGATTGGAAAGAAAGGAAATGTATGGGGTTTATCAGCAGAAGAGGTGTTCTATAGAATTTAGACGTATGCTGAACCACACAAAACATTTAGGAATAAAGGCAGGCAGAGAACGATTTATGTGGAAAGCTTATATAGTTGGGGAGAAGCTGTAGCTTAATGGCTTGGCGCCTCTCTTCCTGCGTGGTTGTCGTGGGTGCGGATCCGCATTGATGCATATTTTCGAATCTGGCCTGGGCTCCCATATTGAATGAATACCAGAAAATATGTTGGGAAATGAATGCGGTCGACCTGATGTTGACCACTTGACACTTCGTGTTACGGCGGTACTATTAAAATATCGCTCTAAGTACCCTATTCCCAGTTATACCGACTCACGTAAAAGGCCCCTTTTGTTTACTTACTTACATAGTCGGCTTTGTGCCGAAGGCGTTACGG
Organism: Cepaea nemoralis; assembly: GCA_014155875.1. Taxonomy (NCBI): domain Eukaryota; kingdom Metazoa; phylum Mollusca; class Gastropoda; order Stylommatophora; family Helicidae; genus Cepaea; species Cepaea nemoralis. Next base: position 12,999 of record JACEFZ010012090.1, read on the forward strand.
ACGCAATTCGTATACCGCATACCGCGTTCGAAACTGCGGGTGATTTAGCACTAGACCGCCTAGCGTTGGTATTTCCTACAATGGTATAGATACCGTCCGTTCAGAAAGCAATGGCAAACTACTAAAAGTAAACTTGCCAAGAAATCACAAACAGTAAAAACAAAATACTGGTGTTTACTGCGAAGTACTGTAAAGGATATGCATGTAACAATTGTTTATAGCATGACAAGAAATAATAGACACATCATCAAATGCATTAGAATTTGAGATGGTAGAGAAGACTGAAGTGCCAGATTCGTGAATACCTGATTCAGATCTATGCTCACAAAGAAGAACAACAGCACGCGATACCACCCACATACCGATATGCTCCATGATTACAATTCTTTCATCACATTCGTTGTCTAGGGAAAACAAAATGTTTGGTCATGAGCTAAGAAGCTCCATTTGATGTTTTCCATTAAGCGTGCAAGAACCTCCTTCAGTTTGCAAAAATATGGTTAATTACCAAGTTAGTGTTGGGGTAATTAAGTGTAATCGTCGGGTGAGCTTCTAATCTTCCAGGGTAGACAGGTGAAGACCTCCTTCTGCCAAGTTTCGGTTATCTCTTTGTGTGTAACTTTTTCTGTGTGTGTTTGTGCAATTTTCTTCTTCTTTTCTTCTTCTTCTTCTTCTTCTTCTTCTCTTCTTCTTCTTCTTCTTCTTCTTCTTCTTCTTCTTCTTTTTCTTCTTCTTCTTCTTTTCTTCTGCTTCTGCTTCTGCTTCTGCTTCTGCTTCTTCTTCTGCTTTTTCTTCTCTTCTTCTTCTTCTTCTTCTTCTTTTTTCTTCTTTTTCTTCTTCTTCTTCTTCTTCTCGTCTTCTTCTCTTCTTCTTTCTTCTCTTCTTCTTCTTCTTCTTCTTCTTCTTCTCTTGCTTCTGCTTCTTTTTTCTTCTTCTTCTTCTTCTTCTTCTTTTCTTCTTTTTCTTTTTCTTCTTCTTCTTTCTTTCTTTTTTTTCTTTTCGTGGCGTTAACCTAACATCTTTACCGTCTTAGTCTGTTTTTTATTCCTTCTCTCCTTTTTTCCTTCTCTGCTCTCAACCTCCTGTCTTCTCTCCCACCTTCTTTTTGATCTCCTTCTTAAGCACCAAGTCATAGCTGCAACTAGCTTCTTTCGTTGACACAATCTTGCAGTTCTGTAGTAATGCTTACAATAAATGTCTATCTAATAATGTTGTTTAATGCGGCGTCATTCTCAGTTAAATACCACCCTTTCAGACAAGCATATTCTTCGATGATATTGTTTTTGTTAATGAGGCAGGAAACGATGAGCTATTGGCCTATAGCCAAATACCGTGCGTTATATAGTTACAAATTGTTACTTGATCCTGCATACATAATTCCTTAAGTTGTACCACACGAAGGGCTTATGTGTATATTATCACCTGTCTCCGTGACTCACATGGGTGGTATTTTTCTGTTTTGTATGGATAATAATACAGTTCTAGCCTTCTGGAGAATGTTGTGGTTGAGACTAATTCAGGTCAATTCTGTGTGGCGTGTGTTGTTCAGTAAAGTATATAGTTACACGCCCTGGTGCGTATTGCGTATATAATGCTAGCACATTATTTTGTAGTCATCGCCACTGGGTGTTATTCATGTAAGTATTTGTTATACACTTGATTCATTCATCATCAGCCAAGCGCCGTCTCCACAATAACGGTTTACATATGTGGCCGTCGTAAGCGGCCTGTCTCTCACTCTGGTGGTGCGCTCAGATTGTTGATCAATCCATTGCTAATGTTATGCACTACTTCTTAGACCACATTCAACATTTTATTTCAAGCATTACCTTCAACTTTTCGCTTAAAGTGTTGCCTTTAACCTGTTCATTCCAACGGTACCTTTATCGTTTTCCCTCTAATAGTACTATAACCTTTCCTCTCTAGTAATACCTTCATCTATTCCTCTCTAGTATTACTTCAACCATTACTCTGTAATACTATCTTCAGCTTGTCTCCTCAACTGTTACCGTCAAATTTTCACCTCGAGCATTACCTTCAACTTTTCCCCGCCAGTATTACCTCCAACTTGTCCCACTATAGTATTACTTTCAACTTGTCCCCTCTAGAATGTTAGAATTGTTCATGAATTATTTCTTCAACTTGTCTCCTCTAGTATTACCTTCAACTTTCTCCCTAATTTATTACCTTCAACTTTTTCCATTTTATCATTACCTTTCCCTTTTCCCCTATAGTATAAATTAAATTGTTTGCATATGCTTTACAGGACATTGCTGTCAACATCAGCATCTTTCAGCTGATTGTTGATTTCTTGGCAAGATTACGATCAGTAGTTTCCCTATAGTATGGCCTTCAAATATTCCCCTCTAGCACTACGAGGGGGGCTTCAACTGGAAAACCTTTAAAATGTGATAGAAATTGCAATACCAATGTCAATGTCTTACAACATGTCAATATTGGTTTTAAGGATGTCAAAAGTGTTCAGCACTTGACATCATGGTGCAGACGAACACGATGGCGTCATTACCTTTCCCTTTTCCCCACTAGTATAGCCTTCAAAGTTTCCCCTCTAATACTACGAGGGGGTTTCAATTGAAAATTTTAAAGTGTGATCGAAATTACAAAAACCATGCCATCGTCTTGTAGCCAGTCAACATTGTTGTTAAGGTTTAAAAGTGTTAAACACTGGGCATCACGGTGCAGACGAACACGATGGCCTCATAATGACGGTTTACAGATGGCCGCCCCACTTTTGACATTCACCAAAGTGAAGCAGCGTTTTGTTATCCTTTGATCAGTCAATGGGTGAAACCTAAAAACATTCATCTGCGAATGAAGGTCCAGTATGACGATGGATGCCTGTCAGTCCAGCAAGTGTATGAGTGGAGTAGGAAGTTTCAAAACTTGTCTGTCCGATGAAGAGGTACACCTAGTGGTGCCTGAGCGGTTACACGCCCGACCAAGAGAATTCTTTTATACAGGAATACAAGTACTTTTATCGGCGCCGGAGGACTTGCATTGAACGCAGTGGTGACTACATCGAAAAATGATACATTTGTTCCTTTTTCCCCCCTTTCTTATTACCTTGAATATTTCCTCTTCAGCATTGCTTTATAATAGTATCATGTCTTTCAATGTGTCAACATATTTCTTTGTCTCTTAATTTCATCTACAGCTCCGCTTTCCCTCTAAGATTTTCCAGGTCTCTTCATATGTTTGCTATTATTTCTGCAGGAGTCGTATCCACATTTCGAAGAATCCAATAGCTAGAGTCAATGATAATAGACATTCTAGAATAAAGGCTATCTGACGTCGTTTGATCTCTGATTAGTTCAAAGAGTACTGTTGACTCCGTGTATGATTATGTTTATACTGAATCAATGTGGTCCGTATGCTGTAGCACGCCCACTAATAGTTATGGATGTTTGGAGGCTCGATTTCTAAGGCTATGCACCCCGACACAAGACTAAACAATCTGTCTATGCTTTGGTCGTTACTTAGAAGAGAAACTTCTGCGAAGATATATATTAGACTCCTTTTTCTTGTAGTTTATGCCGTGTGGCGTTGGGGATCATATATGTCTGTGGTCTTCTGTCTCTGGGTACGTTGAATATATGGCGGACATATATATGTGAGGCGTTGTAACGAAGGCTGTTTGTTATTGACTGACTGGTCGGTGACCGTAACCATTGTTACTGTAAAGAGATCCTCTGCCTATCAATCTGCCTATCGACGTGAAACATAAGACCACACTCAACAATTACTTGCCGACTGCACATCATCTCCGTCCAATGCACGTGCTTCTGTGGTTTTACATTACCTTGATCGGGGGATACACGGGTACTCCACCTTGCCCAGAGATGTCCCGTGGGCTAACGGAGAAGAGGAGGCACCTTACTTCTCTTTAGACAGTGTATACTCCTACCCCGACACCATCAGTTATATAACCATGAAAACAGAACTCACGTTTTAGTTCTGAAATAGTCCTGAGGGTCTCTGAAGACAATCGAATTTGCAATCTGGTTTTTACTGAATAGACCATTTGGGCGTGGAAAATATGTCGCATGTAATATATGCGCTAAGAGTATCGCTACTTCTTCTTAGGCTACCTCCTCTCAAGTATTACCTTCAACTTTTTGCCTTAAGTGTTATTTTAAACTTCTTCTCTATAGTATTAACTCCCACCTGCCCTTCAAGTATTACCTTTCAATTTTCCATCAAGTATCACCTTCCACTTTTCCACTCTAGTATTACTTTTCACTGTAATTAGCACGGCAAGGTACGTTGAGCGCCTTGGTCATCCACTGCACCTGTATTCGTCTCCAGTCGTCTTGACTTGTCTTGGGGGACTTGGAACCCCCAGAAAAAAAAGGGGAAAAATTTAAGGGG
>JACEFZ010012091.1:0-17369 GCA_014155875.1 Cepaea nemoralis
AATTTAAATTACAAGTAAATAGGAATATTCTTCAACAAGTGAATCGGGTACAATTATCTCGTAACAGTCATAACATCTGATGGGAGATGCCTTGAAGAGATTAGAACAAGATATAGCCATGGCGAAAGTAGCCTTTAGCAAGATGAAAAACATTCTGACCAATAAAAAGATGTCAACTGAAACGAGAAAAAGAGTGTTGATGGGATACATAGAGCCTGTTCTTTTGGAAGGATGTGAAACTTGGACAATGCGCAGTCAAGCTGAAAAACATCTGATGGCTGCAGAAATGTGGTTTCTGAGGAAAATGCAAAGAATACCATGGACAGACAGAAAAACCAATGATAAGGAGGCAAATAAAAATCGTAAATTGATTAGAGAAATTAGACGTAGACAGTCAAAATCTTTTGGACATGATATGAGAAGAAATGGAGTGGAGAACTTAGTAACAACTGGCAAGATCGAAGGGAACAGACCAAGAGGAAGACCGAGAGGAAAATACCTGGATGGCTTGGCCACATAGCATGGATGAGACAGGAACACTGTGCTGATCCACGACGTTGGTGATCGAGTGAAATAGCGAGTAATGACCGCCCGTGCTTTCCGGCATGGTATATGGTTGTTTGATAGATATTATAGGGGAAAATGAACAAAAGACATTGGAAATATTGACTCACTTAAAGGAAAAAAAAAACCAACAGATGGGGCTGGTTATCAACCAAGGTTAGACCGAATATGTGGTAATTTCAAGAGAAGTAATGGCTAAAAACTCTGGCCACATACACATAGATAATATGACCATTAAAAGAACGGAAACATACAAATTCCTGGGTACAATCTTCAACTGCTCCAAGCATCATAAGGGAAGAAATACAAACTATAATCAATTCTAGAAATAAGATATACTATGCACTACATCTACTAAAATCAAATGCGCTATCTCGTAACACCAAAATCACAATATACAAAACACTGATCAGACCAGTTGTGATGTATGGCTCTGAAACCTGGAGTAAAACGAAAGGAGACGAAGCCTTATTACAAACCTTTGAGAACAAAGTTTTAAGACGCATGTTTGGACCCATTAGGGATACACAAAGTGAATAGTGGAAAATAAGAAGTAACAAAGCGATTTATGCTCTGTTTAAGTCCCCGCTAATCACTAGTATCATGAAGGCTAATAGACTACAATGGCTGGGGCATATAGAAAGAATGGAAGATAATAGGGAAATAACACTAGCTTACACTCAAGAAATAAATGACCGCAGACTCCCGAGGTAGACCAAGAAGACGGTGGAGAGATAAATATATATACAAACCTACAAGCACTTGGAATCAACGACTTGGCATCGTTGGATTAAAATTATGGTATGATTACTGCTCAAGATTGCCCAATCGCCGCGACTGACGCCCGTCAATCGATGGGACCCGAACCATCAGGACTTCTCACTGGCAAGGAACACCAGGACTCCTACAATACAGTGAGCAATAATCAAATTGATTATTTGGTTGTTTCGGGATTTCAAATTTAAATATTGATGGGTAGCGTTGTGATATTCTGTTGTGATAATTTGGCGTGTCCAGTGTGTGCCGCGTAGTTACACGCCCGCTTAACATGCGTGATCCGGGGCTTGTTTCCGGATCCGGTCAGGGATATGCACTACTGACTGAGCTCAAACGAGAGCGAAACTCGAGTATAGTGCTTCCATATTGACGTGGATAGGCCTTAGGTTCATACCAGAATACGATCAGCGTTGTCAGTAGTGGGTTGTGCTTCAATATTTAGATTTTTTAAAAAGGCCATATTGCTTATTGTAATTAACATATGCTGACTAAATGGTATACATTATTAGTCTTGAAAATATATTACCTTTTCTGGAACCCATACGCCATTTACCATAAACTTGACATTTGCAGTAATTATCTGGTACAACGAGGACGTCCAAGAAGAAAATGGATTGACGACATCAGAGACATTGTACAACCACACGGAATGACACTATCCAGTGCCGTCCACCGGGCGCTGGAACGCAAATTAGTCCTCCCCACGACGCTTGACGGCAGAAGTGGAAGATGATGATGATGATGATGATGATGATATGATGATCTGGTAATTTGTTTTTCAACTCCTTTACTGCACGTAGTGTAAACAATAATGATGCTGATTGGCAAAAGAAAGTGATATATTATAGTAGGTGTGAGTTGTCAATGACATATATCAAGCTTTGTTTACTTACCATTTGCACGCCTATATTTACCTAGAATAAAGCACAATAAAACAAGTAGAGTGATTGTCATAACCATGTGCACTTACTGTTGTCGCAAATTAAACTTATTGCAATATAGCTAATAGTTAATGAAGCATGGCTACATGTGCACACGTTAGCTAGTTACATATCATTTACAGTCAATCATAGTATTATTTTTCTGCTTGTGTTTTCTTGGAAAGTTTATGTTCAATAGTTTGCCAGTGTTTTATGTATGATAGGCACGCATACCATTGTATGAAAGTAAACGCAAGGCGATCTGTTGCCAAATCATTCGCAGCTGTGTTTTGTACGCGGAATGCAGGATTTCGAGTTGCAGCCGTCGCCGATATATATATATATTATATATATATATATATATATATATATATATAATATATATATATATATTATATATATATATATCATCATCATCAAGTGCCTTGCCAGCTGGCGTAGGCGTTCATGGCTCTCCACAGATCTCGGTCTTTGGTTTTCTGGATCAACTCTGTTGCTTGATATTCCTCCGTGTCACCGTCTCAATCCATCCAGCATCATTTCTCTTGGTCTGGCCTCTCGCCTCTCTTCCCCTTGATCTTTCCAGTTGTCACGATGTTCTCCCAATGCCTCTCTTCTCATTGCATGACCAAAGAAGCTATTTGTCTCTTTCTTATTGTTGGTATATAGTGTTTCTAGTTTCATTAGCCTGTTTCAGGCATTCGTTGTTAGTTGTCATATATATATATATATATATATATATATATATAATATATATATATATATATATATATATATATTATATATATATATATATATATATATATATGCTGTCTTTTTAAAATCAAAAATATATACACGTTATGTGTTTGTGTTTGTGCGTGCACCAGCATGTCTCTTTCGTCTCCTTTTACTAATCTTCGATATCCCTCTTGCACTCCGTATTGACGATGCCTGCACGGGATTTCAGCGTGGATGCATGAATTCCGTGGATCTAGTGAGGATCGAGTTTGTGTGATGGTTCAACCATATTAATTTGTTGCGTATCCCTTTCGGAAACGTTGCAGTCAACACCTGCATTTTTCAGCTGCTGTTGATGTACTGGGCAAGTGTTACGTTCAGTAGTTTGCCATTTCTTTCTGAACGACTTCTCCCATACCAGAAAGTTATAACACAACGTGACATGGTCTGCTGCACAAATCGGTCGCAGCTGAGCCTCGAACGCCAGGTACCGGGCTTACGAACCGCGTTCGAAAGACTTAAGCCACGGAGCCGGCCCAACCATAGCCATTGTATGAAATAATGAGATAGAATTAGCCGTCGCCCTAATAGGGCTCACGTGCTGGATAAGGGACCAGGAACGTAGCGTCCATCGGCCAAGAGCCGTCCCAGCAGCAACCTGCATCTGAAAGCCGGGCAACACAAGGGATATCTCTCTTGATAGCTGGACCGATCGTCTTCGGATCGAAATCACATCGGGGAGGATGTGTAAAGGCTTGGCCTTGGCTCTCAGACACTGCACTTTATATATGGAACAGTGCAATACGTATATATTAACAATGAAAAAGAAATATAAATATAAGGAAACAGTTACAACTCTTTACAATCATTTAACTTACTGATACGGTACAGCTGATCTATTGCAAAAATAATTTCAAAATATATCATACAAAAATAATACAGTGTAACCGTTTATTTTGTTTGTGCATTGAGTTTTTATTGGATCCTTTGAGATTTGCATTAACGTTCAGGATTTTATTATTGAAAATTTGAAATTTTGTTTTTACAGAAAATGTTACGTTTTGTATCGGTGGCGTAAAAATGTGATGTTAATGTCTGACATACATATCATGCTTGGTAATAAGAGCAACGTTTGTGAGATACTAATTCTTCATTGATTCACATTAAAATACATAATGTTCATGTTCACGTCATATGTCTGCAGCTGTAATTAAGAGTTGTAGTTTTCATGCTATGATGCATGGTCACGATTCCAAATGAGTTAAGCTGAGTTGAGTTGAGCTAAGAACTAACATCATTACACTCAGGAAATTCACCTCGTTCAATAGCCAGCAAAGAGTCGCACTATTAATCGTTCCCACATCTATTTGATTGAATGTTCTCCTGGTCTTCCCTCTCAGTTTGGAGATTCTATAAGAATCTCTGCCAATCCCTCGTAATCACATCCTTTCCAATTATGGGTTCTAAATCTGTTCCCCCATCTCCACGTGGTCCCATAGGGCCACCTCTCCCTTGTCCAGAGTTAATCTGCCATCAATATGTGTATTTCCTTCCAACCTATCAGCCTGTTAATTCCCCCGCACTCCCGCAATATTCAGGGTGCAAACATCCATACAACCGTCATAATCTGTGACCTCTGAAGCTATGTGAGCCATTTCACATGAAACATTCCTTTCTCCACCTTTTTAAGCATACTCATTGAGTCCTTAATAAATACAATATGCCATTCTCATGCTAGAAGTCGTAGCCTCTTATGCCCGAATCTATTTTTTTTAAGAATCATACATTAGCCTTCGCAATGAAACCCCAACCACTCTTGTCTGCTTCTCACCACTGACCAATCGGTATAGATAACTATGTCACCGTGATGTGTGTTACTCTGGATCAGTTGTTGCAATTCAAACTCTGTGCGGCCCGCTGCCTATTCTCTGCACTCACGACCCAGTGTTACTATAACATTGTGCCAGTCCGTCATGTCTTCCGGAACTTCAATCCCCTCGTTTTCAATATGTATGGTCTCTAGATCACACACCTAACACACCATATAAGACATGCCTCGTCTTAGTCAATGACCCTTGACCATATCCATGGCTTCATACAGGGGGTGAGTGATCCCTATCTGCAGCAACTATAAGGTTCCATTTGGCTTTTACGACCCTATGCCTATCCGCCATTGTTTGTACTGCAAGGGTATGCCTGATGCATTTAATTGGGGTGTCCTTCATGCACCCCAGGATAAACTCCACATGCTCGCATTATGTATCCGCTTCAACATTGCAAGCTGGTTCTTTGATACTGTCAGCAGACCGAAGCCTTACTCAGTGACAGAATATATTAACTGCTGAAAGAGCCTGTAAAGCATTCTCAGCTCTACCCCGATTGCCGCCATCGCCCTCAATGCATTTAGTCCCCTACCAGCCTTCACTACTAAAGCCACCACATGATCCTTAAAATATATACACCTGTCAAAGGTTCTTCAATTTACCCTCTCTACAGGAGATCCATTCAATTGAATACATGGGACAACTGCCTTCACGATCCGGTTATCCAGGATGCCATGTCTGGGTTTATAACGACCCCTGCGTCACTGCACTCCCCCACCCTTTTTACTGCGACGTGTAAGTCTTCAGCCTGTCTCTACCCTGTCTATATACCAGCACATCATCTGCAAATGTCGAGATTCTACAAACACTTGATGTCTCATTAGCTACTCTGCCGGTGTATATATTAAAGAGCAATGGGGACATGGCAGATCCCTGTGGCAACCCAGATGTAATAGTACATGGGTCAGAAGTCCAGGAACCTATGCACAGTGCAGCCATACGTTCATAAAGGACTGCCGCAACCCATCTGACGAGGCAAAGGCAGACCTCCATGTTCAAGAGTGTGTATCGTCCGATCATATCTGACCCTGTTATGCGCATCCTCGAGGTCAAAAGCTACCGCCACTGTCTCTTGTTTATCCTGGAAACCGACATAGACATTAAATGCAAAAGTTGCATCATTTGCCCAGGTATCCTTCCCAGGCCCGTAACTTTCGAGCCTTTTGGGAAGCAGATTACGACTTCCCAAATGTCGCTGAAGCCTGCGTGCTACTATCTTAACGAAGAATTTGCCAAATGTGTTTTGCAGGGTTATGATTCGGCATCCATTATGTCTGGAGTGACCCGTACCTGGCTTTGGGAATCGGACCAGGTAGCAGTGCAACCAATCCTGGGGCATTTCCGATTTTTCCACGCTTATGTTCAAACAAAGAGTCATCTACTCCAAGTCCCCATCATTCATGTTCCTCATATGGCTGTACCTAATCCCATCCATGCCTGTCACAATGTTTTTAGCCCTCTTCAGTACTCGTCTAACATCCTCCACCTTAACCACATAGTCCCCCTTCCCAGTGTCCTGTGACAAGACATCTCTGATCAAATCCCTAATAGCCATATCTTGCTGATCCGTCTGTTTTAAAAATAGTGCAAGAAAAGTCTCCACTCTATCCTGGTCAGTTGTTATAGGTCTGTTGTTGTCATCATAAACGGTACCATATGTAACAGGCATCGCCTGTCTGTTCATCTGCCGGTACAGATTCCAGAATTTACCCAATATCATATCCCCACCGAACTTCATTTATAGGCTGTTTCCATTTCATCTATTTTTCCTTTGCTGCCTGGAGTTTAAAATCCTGCACCTTAATTTATTTCATACTTTTCAATCAATCAATCAATCAATCATGTGCCATGCCGGAAAGCGTGGGCGGTCATGACTCGCTATTTCACTCGATCACCAGTGTCGTGGATCAGCTCAGTGTTCCTGTCTCGTCCATGCCATGTGGCTAAGCCATCCAGGTATTTTCCTCTCGGTCATACTTTTCAGCCTCCCCCAATTCCGTGTCTGAACATAGTCCTGTTTTTCGAAATAATTTAGTTATAAGTAAGTAATCAATTACAGTGGAAATAAATACGTGAACATTTAGAAATAAATTGTAAGAAAACAGAAATTATGGTGGTCTCTAAACAAAACGCACTACCACAATGTAATATACGGGTAAATTAGAATGTTCTTACACAAGTGGATCGGCACAGCAATGTCGAAACAGTAATAACATCTAATGGGAGGTGACTTGAAGAACTTAGAATAAGAATCGCTATGATATGTAGCATTTGCAAGATGGAGATCATACTGACCAATTGTATGATATCAACTGATGCGAGAAAAATGTCGAAGTGTAACAAAAAGTCTGTACATTTGATTGGATGTGAAACGTGGACAATGAGCAGAAAAGATGTGGTTTCTCACGAGTCTGCAAGGAGTAGCAGGGAGAGAAAAAAAAAAACAATAAGACATTTTGTATGTCTGTCTGTCTCTGCCTGCCTGCCTCTCTCACTGCCTCCCTGCCTGTCTGTTTGCCTGTCTGCATGCAAGTTTGCAAGCAAGGGAGGCAATCGACAAAATATGGTGGTATTGTATGTACTGCCCGATCCGCCCTATAGTCCAGACCTGGCACCATTTTATTTCCATCTTGTCATTTCCCTTAAAAATGCTGTCTTTAAGACAAAGTTTGAGGACAACGAGAGAGTGATTAATGCATTGAAGAAATAGCTACCAGAACAGGACAAAATGTGGCACAGATCTGGGATACATACTCTTGTTTCAAGATGGTGTAAAGCCGTTAAAGTTGATGGGGATTATGTTTAGAAGTAGAAATGTTTGCTGCACATGTTCATGAACATTGTGACTAAAGTTCATTTGAATGTTATTAACGGTTAAAGTTATAATAATTGTGGCGCATAAGATTCAGATCTACCCTCAAACACACACGCACACACACACACATACACACACATATACACACACACGCGCTCGCACACGCACGCGAACACACACACACACACATAATGAATCATCAATAGCTACATTATAATGAATTAACTTACGAGTTCTGAACACACGGGCTGTTTGAGAAAGATAAATTTAGATCATCAACTGTTTATTCCATTAGCGTATTAGAGTTTGATTCCAAAATATGAACGCCTGATACTTTTTCAATTGCTTTCATAAAGATATATGGGACGCAGAGGTGTTTCGAAGGCACCAGGGCCGGGTTATATACTGGCCAAGACCTATTGACGCGTCTTCGTCGAGCGTCCTGGGCAACAGGTCCCTTCGGGGTCCTGGCTAAAGTCAGTAGGATCGCCGAGAGTGTCTGCCTGTATGGCGAGGAACCACCAGTCTGCACACCAATAAGCCAGACATGGGACAACGGATACTCACGCAAACCTCAGATCCTGTTTGACATCACACTGATGTTGGACAACAAGATGCTTTCATCCGATATACAGGACTTCGCGTTGGAGCTCAAGACAACGATCACAAGCAAGCAAGCAAGCAAGCAAGCAAGCAATAAATGTGTCACAAGGTGTTGATCCCACAGTCTGTCTGATAACATTATTTCTTACTCGGTCTCGGATTGTTAGGTTGGCAGCTCTCCTCAGGCCTTCCATCTCGCAGGTGTTGATTTTGCGAAGGTGTGATTTGGATAAAGTCCACGTTTGAGATTGATAGCATAGGGTTGGTGTGAATATTCTGTTTATTATCTGTCGTTTTGCGGGCATGGGTATATTTGGATGTTTCAGTAAGGGTGATAGTTCATATGAGAGTGTACTAGCTTTTTGACATCTGATTTCGATTTCTCTGTCCAATCTGCCATCTTCTGTGATCATACTTCCAAGATATTTGAATTCTTTAACTTGTTTATTATACATTAAACGTCCTAAATACATAGCCCATCAGCTGTTATTAAAACAGTCCTGAGTGTAAATGTTTCAGACATGTTCCAATCATTTAGTTGTTGCACATAGGAAGATAGTTCTTTTTCTTTGAAATTGCGAGTATTTCTGTTTTTATTTTGTTCAAAGATTAAGCCCTTATTGTCGCCCTGTTGCAATTGTTTCTATCATCACTTGCAATTGCGTTTTATTTTTCGAGACCAAAACCTTCGCATCAGCGTAACTCAAGTTGTTTACATAATGCCCACCAATTGATATTTATGGCATGTCCGTTACGGGTCTGGTTATTATTGCGGTGTAAAAACTCAGCTGATCTGGTGATCTCTGCCTGACAGAGCTGTCTAGTATCTCGTTTAATATTTTGAAAGGTTCCCAATTGGTTGTCAATTCTGTAGTTATTCTTAGTGCCAGTATATGTTTTATTATCTTTATATGGTAAGCATCAAATACTATTTCCAACATTCTAAATATTTCTTCATGTTGCACCCCGACAAACGCTTTTTTTGCATATCTCTTATAGGACGTTGCAGTCAACATCAGCATTGTTCAGCTGCTGTTGATGTACAAGGCAAGATTACGCTCAGTAGTTTGGCATTGCTTTCTGAGCGACCGGCTCACATACCCCGTAAGTTACCGACGCGGAGAGAACCGCCACCGTTTTTCACACACGTCACGTTACTTCACGCGAGTCTACGATATTACGGAGAAAGTGGTGTAACCTCTAGACCAGGGAGACCGGCTAACAAACGCTTTAGTACTGCCAATATAGCACATATTCAGTTTTCTCTTTATTCCCATTGTTCTCTCCTTTGATGTTCTCACCAATATAGGCGTTGTTTGTGCCTTTACCTTCGAAGAATGAAATTCATTATCCCCAATTCATGGTTTTATTTTATATTTTATTTTTCTGACTATACTAATCATCCGAAGTTTAGTCACATGATTTCTTAAACTAGATGTGTGTTGATCTTCATAATCCCCTGTACCAAATTTCTTGGTTTGATCTACACACGCATTTTTCAAGAGATCTTCAGGCGTATTACATCCAATGTTGTAGATGTCATTTAACAGTTGTTTATTACCTCTATAGCCAGTTCACTAACATCTTTAGTTTCTTCGACAGTGACGTTATCTGGCCCTGGTAACTTCTTACCTTTCTAAATGTGACGTATAGCACCTTCAGCTTCTTCTGTCAGTATTGGTGGCCGTTCACAATGGCGGTGAGTGATTTTTTTTTTCTAATCTGCCTTCAAAATTACATAGCCATGTTGTAGATAATGTCCATGTCCCATTGTCCGTTAATATTTTACCATGAATTGTTTTCAAACAGCTATATTATCTAATGCCTGACTGTTCTGGTATTGTTTTTGTACACAGATCGCGTGTCTTCTAGTGATCATTATTCTCCTTGCTCTGACTATTAACCAAACGTCTTTTGCTGTCATATTTTTTCGTACATTGTCTCCATTCGTATGCTTTATTCAACTTGATTTTGTTTGCCTTTTCTTCCAATGTCCATCGATTGTAGAATGTTTCCTGTCATCAATGTTATTGTCTACTCTCCTCATTTATTACTGATATTTTTTTCCCCTTTGATATCTGTTTCATTGGTGTCTTGTGTATTTGCTATTCCTCCGCTGCAATGCTTAATTTTTCTATGTTAGTGTTCCTAATCTATTAAGTAATGGTTAATCTCTCACTCATTTGATTTGATTAAATTATTACTAACTCAAGCATGATAGTTCATGTAGCACTCTTTAGTTTACTATGACTTATACTTACTTTTCCATTTACTGAAACATTGTCACTACTGCAGTCTGAACAGAGTCGTGTTTTTCGAAATCATGCATACGTAACAATTTACAATTGAAGTAAGTACGTAATAATTTCGAATTTAATGTTAAGAAGACATAAATTATCGTCGTTTCTAAGAAGAAAGTAAATTGGAATATTCTTAAAAAGTGAATCGATACAATAATGTCGAAATAGCCATAATTTCTAATGGGAGGTGCCTTGAAGAGAATAGAAGAAGAATCGCTGTGGCAAAGGCAGCCTTTTGCAAACTAGAAAACATTCTGACCAATAACAATATTAAATGTAACGAGAAAAAGGTTGACGTGCTACATAGAACCCGCAATTTTAAAAGGATGCGAAACGTGGACAATGAGCGGACAAGCTGCAAAACATCTAATGGCAGTAGTAATTGTGGTTTCTGAGGGGACTGCAATGAATACCATGGAGAATCATCAGGAAAACAAAAATTATGTTTGTCTTTCTGTCTCTCTGCCTGCCTGCCTGCATGTTTGTATGTATGCATGCATGCATGCATGCATGTAGGTAGGTAGGTAGGTAGGTAGATAGGTAGGTAGGTAGGTATGCAAGCAGACAGGTGAGTGGGTAGGCAGGTAGGAGCTACGTTGTATGCATGCATGTATGGATGGCTATGCATGCTTGACTTGAAAAACAAAAATTCCAAATTCGGCCTCGTTCAACCTGCTTTTTTCAGCTGTAGTTATTGTTGAGGTCCGTGGTTTTTATGGGTTTATTCATCCTGATTATTGTCCTATGCGCTCTTACGAGCTGAATCCTGATCTGGACTGGTTTTATCGGCTTTTGTGTATGTGACGTCAGCTGGGGGATTGGTCTGCGAGTATCCTTTGTGCCCTTCTCCTCTTGTTGTTTTCTTTGTTGGTGCAAGTTCCTGGCTCTTCTGGCTTGACTGATTGCACTCCTTATAAGGACATTTTATTTTGTATTTTTGCAAATGATGAGGCCGACATACACATTTTTAATAAAGATATGTTCATGTATAACTTTATTAAATGCATGGATGCGATTATATACAATGAATCATCAGTAGATACGTTATAATGGATTAACTTACATTCATCGACATCTGTTTGAGAAACATAAATTTATACCATCAAAAATAATGTGGTTTTAATGTTTATTCAAATATCGTATTCTTGTTTAGTATGGAAATATGAACGCTTGGTACTTTTGAAGAGTATTGCTTTATTTATTTATTATTTATGTTTATGATATATTGTTTATCAATAGCATACATTAAGAGATACTCTGTGTCTTAACGGTGAATTATGCTTAATAAGAAGAACAATTTTCAGTTAAATATGAAGCTGAATAACGAAAACACAAACAATAGATTGCACGATGTAATTCCTGGCATAGTTCGCTGCATCTCGTCAGGTACATACTGCAGAATTGACACAACGTAAATTAAATTAACTAGATAAATCCATCAAGCTGAAATATACACATGTTCACACAGTAATGTCAATTGTCTACCACGGAAATTTTAAGCTGTCTAACATGTCTTTTTGTTTGCACAAATCTGGCTTGCGTTGATTGATCATTGAAATATGAAGCTGTGAGTTGTTCTGTTTCACCTCCGATATCCAGTACCTGTTATCGTTGGCAATAATTGCAACATAATGACGGCAAACACCCAGTCATTGAAAATAATAGTATATGTGATATTAACGTAATACGATGTTGTTGTATGTTCTTTGCATGACGTTGAGATCAATCACAACACACTTTGAAGTACTAAGTAATGTTATGTTATTTAGTTTGCACGAGAGAGTTTTGACCATCAAAGACAATAACTTTAGGAAGGGTAAATTCCAATTGCATCTCCCAGTGATAAAGGATGGGAAACCTACCACGGTGTGGCTAACGAAGCCCTGGGGACCGAGTATCCACCGGGATAAGTGGGCAACTCTGCAGCTGAGCAGAGCAGGGCACTTACTTGTCCCGACAGCCGGAAATGCCTGTCAAAGGCAGAGGTAAACAAAACCATTGCGGGTGTCGAAGTCAATAGGAAACCACCACGTTATCGACTTAAGATTTCATGAATAGTCACATATAAGATGCAGTGAACGGCGTTAATGACTGTCTTAGGACATCCTCGTCCGGTAAGAACAGTCGTGAGCCACAGGTGACACCTGACAGTCATCCAGCTACTGATGGCAAAACCAAAACGAACAGATTTAAAACAGAGAATATATTTATAATGGGAAATACATTTAAAATGGAAACATGGGCTGTTAGGCCATTAAACGAGTTGGGAAAGTTTAACAGTGTGACAAGAGAAATGGAAAGCATGAAAATGAATATTCTAGGCATAAGTGATATAAGTTGGAAGGAATCGGATAAAATTATAACCGACAAACACACAATAATTTATTCTGGAGGGTATATAATCGAGAAATGAGTATGACTACTATTTGAATTTAAAAAAAAAAAAACAACAGCCAAGTTAATTAATGATTGCTGGAGTATTAACGTTATTATGGACAATATAAAATATACACAGATAGATATATTAGGAACTTTCATTTGAAACCCGTCCCAATGGCTTTATTACAAAAACATGAAAGAAACATTAACAGGTGTGGTAGAATTAAACAAGGCATTCATTTTGAATGAATTATGCACCATGGGTTGGTCAAAAGAAGTCGCCGTAGGCATTCAGTCAAGCACCCCATTGCTTAGGTATGTGGCGAATGCCATCCGCAAAAAAGAACTGTGGTTGATCACCGAACCAAGTGTTTACCGCGGTTATTACGTCTGCATCTGTGTGAAATCGTTGCTCCTTGAGAGCTTTTATAGAGATCCGAACAAATGAAAATCACATAGTGACACATCAGGATTAAAGGCTGGATGTTTCAGAATTTCCCACTTCTTCCTTGATAATGCTTTCTGCACAATCTTTGTGACATGCGGACGAAGCATTATCGTGCAAGAAAATCACACCGCGAGAAAGCATGCCGGGTCGTTTATTCTTGATAGCTTTTCGCAACTTGTCTAGTGTTTGCAAGTAATGGGTAGAGTTTATGTTGACACCAGGTTCTTTAAAGTCGACCAACTATACCCCTTCATGGTCAAAAAATGCTCTCAGCATAACCTTACCAGCGGAAACCTGTAACATGAATTCCGTTTTTCTTTTCGTGATCCGACATGCTTCTGTTGCATGCTCTCTCTTTCGCTGCTCGGCTCAAAGTGGTGACACCACGATTCATTGCCTGCCACTATGCGGAAGAGAAATGCATCACCCTCCACTCTGTAACGTAGCAAGTGGTTCAAACATCATCCCATGAATTCCTCTTTTTGGTGGTCGATCAACATCCTTGGTACCCACTCTGAACACACGTTCCGATATTGCAGTTTCTTACGAACGACCTTTTGAATTGTCCCAGTTGACACATCCAATTCTTTCGAAAGCGAACGTGGGCTTCGACAACTGTTCATCTGTACTGCTGCATCAATTTTGGCGATGTTTTTTTTTTCTGTTGCAACAATATGCGCTTGACCAGGCCGTCGAAGATCTGTCCTGCTGTCGTGAACTGACGTCCTTTCCGAAATATTCGTGCCGAAACTGTCACTTTTGTCTTCGACACACATTTGTTACCGTACGCTGCCTGCATTCTTCGATGAATGCTCACTGGTCGACATCCTTCAAAGGAAAGAAACTGAATCATCGCTCCTTGAGCTTCTTTGGACGGATTTTGGATCAACCCGGCCATATTCTTAACGGTCGGAAACAGAACCTATGCATCAGGGGACGATAAGCACGTGCTCTTTTATTCATTGGTCAGTACTTATCACATGACTATGACATGATCATGTTCAAAGTACGCAATTACGTGCGGTGCGGCACGAACGGATTTCAAATGAACGCCCCTTATAATTATTATACAAGTATACGCACCATCAACTAGTAGTAGTGAAAAATATTTACAGAACCAAGTTGCAGCAATTAAAATGGTAAATAAAGAGGGCAGTTATGAAGAAATACAGCTAGGAGTACGACAGGGATGTGTTTTGTCACCGGATCTCTTCTATTTCAATATCGAAGTAATAAGGAGAGAGATCAAAGCGAAGCCGGGAATATTAATGGAAGGTTATAATATAAATAATTTACCATATGCAGAAGATGCAGTATTGGTAGCGGATAATGCAAAAGACAATTGTTGTACATTGTAGTAGCAGAGAGTGCAATAAAACGGACTATCATTGAATATCAAGAAAACAATAATAATGGTTATTTAAAAAAAAGAAATGGTTTCACCAAAATGTGAAATGGAAATAAAATAGAACATTCTTAACAAAGTGAATGATTTGTAATGCCTATGGACATGTATAACATCAGACGGAAGTTGCACAACAGAGATCTAGAACAACAAATGGCAAGCAAAAGCTGCAATTCAGAAAATGAAAAGTATCTTATGCAATAAGTCACTATCATTGAAAGTAAGAAAGAAATAGTGTGCTGAAGTGACATACAGATACTGGTTAGCCGAATCACAATGAATATGGGAATGCAAATTTAAAAAAAAACTAGAAAGAACTTGGAAGCAACAGAGATGTGGTTCCTAAGAAGAATATTGCCATTTCATTGGACTGCCAGAGTAATTAACGAGGATTGCCTGAAAGAGGCTAGTGAAACTAGAACATTATACATAACATAAGAAAGGGAGAAACAACTTTCTTCGGTCATGTTATGAGAAGATAGGCATTGGAGGAACAGCGTGACGACTGGAATGTTCAAGGAGACAAGAGGCAGAGGCCGACAATGCGAAAGGGAGAAACAACTTTCTTCGGTCATGTGATGAGAAGATAGGCATTGGAGGAACAGCGTGACGACTGGAATGTTCGAGGAGACAAGAGGCAGAGGCCGACAATGCGAAATGATGCTGTATGGAACGAGACTGTGCCTTAGAAGAATATCAGCAGCAGAATGATCCAGAAGACCAGAGACAGAGATATGTGGATAGACATGAACACCTACGCAGGCTGGCATGACACTTGATGATGATGATGATGATGATGGTTTTTCGTTGGTGTCTGAACGTGAAGAAAACGTTTAAGTCTAACTGACCGAAGGAAATGATCCGACTAAGCCGTCGTCAGCGAACCGGAAGTTTATGTGTGACCACTCTTGTCCATTCGACCACGTTGATCCTATAATAATGTAATGTTTTCAAACAAAATGGGGTGGCTTTTTGAAGTTCCATTCTTGGCATGGTGCGATTAACGTTCAGAACTACACAGGAATGCAAACAATAAGAAACGATGCATTACCACCATTGAAGTTGAGGTAGTGGATGAAACGTCAAGTATTAGCTGATAAAGGCAAAAAGGTATGTGCAAGTTAAACGCAATTGCAATTGGACTTCGGGACAAAGAATGCTGAATAATCTTCCGCCGTGTTTTCACACCATGATATACAACCAGCAAATAGCATTTTTTATTAACATCTTTGTGAAATGATATACGTTTTTCTCACATGATTCAGCGCGCTTGCCGCAGTTGTGTCATCGGAAACCGCTTTCCATGTCGCATGTCACTGTGATTGTGTTCTCCTAGATTTTCGTATTACGACAGTGTGCTCAGATTTTGTTTGCAGTTTTTTTTCCATCTAAAACGTCTTTAAAGAACCAGTGAATGACCGTAAATCAGGCGCAGAGCTTTTGGGATGTTACAGCAAGTTACTTTTGTAAAATGAGCTACCACAGTTGCTTCATAAATGCCGCCCATAGAAGGGCCGTGGAAAAATATTAGCACAGTTGTCAGCCAATCAAAAATTTTAATTGTATTCAGTTGTTTATTACTTTATTGCTATCACTATTTGGTTTCATGATATCCACACCATCATCATTATAGTCATCAGCATCAAACGCCTTTAAACACAGAAACACACTAATTGATTCTGTGTCGGTTTACAGCCCTATGCCTTACAAAAATCAGGAACCATGCCTATGTTCTTAACTTCAGCAATTCTATCAAGTTGTTTGTTGTAGTCAATATTGACAAACGTGTTCCTTGACACCATTTGTGTGGGGCGTAATTTATTAGTTTATGTCCGTTGCAGGACGTCTAAATAAACCCGATCACTTAATTGATTAATTATGTTTATCTAGCAAATTTGCGCACATAAGTTTGTTACGTGCATACCATTGTGAAAAGCAATGCACGGCGAAGTTGTTAGCTAAATTGTATGTAATCTGTTCAGATAGCTGCTGTCTGACCTGGGGGGCTTATGGAAGTGCCATTGTCGCCATGTATGCTGCACAGGTAATATAGCAAACATCCAAAGATAACTCACCTATCATATAGTCCAAGCACACACACACCCATACACATGTCTTTTCAAGGAGCTGATATGTATAGAGAGAATAGGACAAAGACGAATAAGGAAAGGACAGAGACGGGCATAGATAAGGACCTTTACAAGAGAATATTAAAAAAACAGTATAAGGAGATAGAACTCCAAACAGTTATATGACAGGACCTAGACAGGACACGCACGGGGTCATAGTAGGACATAACTAGGACATTACGGGATTAACTCCTAGATAGGACAGGGTAAGTTAACCACGGGACTACCCGTAACCAGACTGAACAATAGGACAGCTGAAAGTTACGAGGACTGGACCACGGACTGCTGACAAGTGACTCAGCACGCCGTGCGGCTGACCGCACGGGAAAAACTGAGGACGATAGCTGAACCAGAGCTTTTTTACTTAAAGGCAAAACCGGGGACCTTGACAAAAAAATTTTAAAAAAAAAGCGAAAAAAAAGACCT